>NIVC01003091.1:0-119859 GCA_002269645.1 Macrostomum lignano | reverse complement strand
ACAGAATCACCAACGACTGGCATGCGATCCAGCTGAGCAGTGGGTCCACGTGTGACTATACAAGCAGGGATAATATCGCTACCGTGTCTGGAATGTTTCAAGCTCTTCGCCTGCTGAACTTGGAGCCAGAGTAGCAAACATGTGGAGTGCGGATCCAGCTGCACTTTTGTCATGAGTTCGCCCGACGACTGTTCTAGAAGCAGGACGTACATGATTAAATACTATCAAATGCAGGGAAGGCAGAGTGAGTTTTCTGTTATTTTTTGCAACTATAAGCCAAACCTTAATTTGAATGAAAGTTATGTCTATGTACATGTTCTTCGATTGTTACTTACTGTTGTTAACAGTAGAAAGACCATTGGGGTGTTTTTCAAATACACATATTTTTCCTTTGTCTGGATCTCCAAAAATATTCAACCAGTTGCCATGAAAATCCAGAACACGGGCTAAAATTTTCTGCTCTATTCGATGAAGCAACTTCAAAAATCACGAAAAATCGGCATCGTCGAGGTATTCAACGATTCTCCAACGAGTCTGGTGGCAAAACCACCAATATTGGCAAAATTTTTCTGCTCACAAAATCTCATCACGAAACCACGTCGGCTCAAAAAACTATACATATCAGTCGCAGGGACTTTGCTCTCAGCATCCCAGGCACCAGGGTCCCCTTCATCATCGTTTGGAGCATCGGCGGCGACCGTCAGTATCTTCAACAAAAACACCCGATTGGCATCTCAGAGACGGCTGCGTTCCCAAAACTGAAATGGAAGAATCCTATCCTGCATGCAACATTCAGTCAGTAGACATAATCGGTGAATGAAATGGACGATGGCGACCCTCTAGGCTGACCTGTAGACATACAGGCGACCTTCGGGACCTTCAACGGAGTGTCACCACGCGGCCCCGACGAGCTGAAACCCCCCGACATCGTGATTTTAACATGGTGCAGGACCATCGTAAAATATGCAGACATGCCTGGTTTGGTGCCTTGATAGAAAAATCACGATGTTGGGAGTGCCCGCTCGTCAGGGCCGCGTGGTGGCGCTCCGTTGAAGGTCCCGAAGGTCGTCCAGACAGAGCTGAATGCTGAACACGATGAGGACCATTGTATAATATGCAAACATGCCTGGCTTGGTGCCTTGATAGAAAAATCACGATGTTGGCGGTGTCAGCTCATCGGAGCCGCGTGGTGACACTCCGTTGAAGATCCCGACGGTCGCCGCCGATGCTCCAGACGATGATGAAGGGAACCCTGGTGCCTGGGATGCTGAGACCAAAGGCCTCTACGACAGATTGACCCAGATTATTGAGCCAATATGGATTCACCATAAAGGTTTATACAGTGTAGTGTTGGTTGTCCTTGCCACCAGTGTCTTCGACAAGAATCGTTGAATATCTCGACGATGCTGACGTCGCATGACTTTGAAAGTTAATTCGTCGAAAATGGCGGAAAATATTGAATTATATGGTAGACTTTTATGAAAATCGGTAATTCGGTTTGCGAGCTAGCTATCGTGAAATGGGTCGTGTGTATTTGTAATACATCCCGTGGTCTTCCCCATGGGGAAAAATAGCGTGGTCTTTCTACTGTTACGAGTAATTGGTTTTGTAGCTAGTTTTAAGCAGTTAATTAATTTTAGTTTTTAAAATAACCGTTCTTTTATCGATAAAGTACATGGATACAGTAAAGCTGGAGTTCGTCCATCCGTCATCCACCCATCCATCGAAATTCCATCCATCATAAAGACTCAAAGCATGTTGAAAAATAGTAGCTAATTTCATTTCTGTTTCCAATGCATAACGATTTGTCATTGCTTGCTCGGTTCTTCAGACTGCATGCAGCCTCTGCTTCCTGGCATCCCCGGCCAACTCGAGGTGGCAGTGTCAGCCTCCAGCAGCAACTACAGGCGCGGTCCAGAGACTGCCCTTCTAGGAGCAGCTCTCAACTATGAAGGTGCGATGCCAGAATAGTTTACCTGATTTTATAAAAGCTGTCACAATAACCCAATGACCGATCCAAAACCAAACAGATCACCTAAAGTGCACCGTAGTTGGAGGCGACTCAAACTTCTACGACTATGGCGTCACGATGACCGCCTCAGGAAGAGCGTGCGTACCTTGGACTGGATCGAATTCTGCATTCAATCGGTCCTGCATCACTCGTGAGTAGAATTATGAGAAACTGTAGAACAATGACCAGTTGGAGCACAAGGAAAAGACACTTCGATGAGGCAAAATTGAAAGCTTTAAGGTCTGATGATTTCAAAACAAAGTATAATTCAGTAATGATTTCTGTTTCTGGCTAAGAGCCGGGCAAATGCTCGTAACTTGCCTACGAGTCAATTTTCCCTTTGCAATTCAGTTTCAGCTGGAAAAACAACCAGATGCCAAGTTAACAGCACTGGCGGAACTGAAAACTGTCACAACTCAATGGAGGATTTTCTGTGCTGTGAGAATGATCAATTCTTTAAATTGCATTAAAGCCCTGACGACTTTGTCCGTAGCAATCACGTGTTCAGTGGGTAGAGGCGTCTGACTGTCGCGTCCTGACCCCTTTATTCGGTTCTGCTAGCGGCCACATTCATTTGGGGCTTGTCGTGAGATTCGCAGCCATGAGGGCCAACCCCCAATTAAGGCACAAAGAGTGTACATGCCTGAAAGTCCAGGCCAGAGTACATGCTTGTGTGAGCGTGTATGCGAGTGCGTGAGTGCGTTCCAAGGACTAGTCAACCAGAAGGACGGGAAAGTACGCTTCTTAGAAAATGTTTAGTGAGGCTGGTCTTCGCCGAAATTACGCTGCGGAGATAGGAACTTTTCGTTTTTTACAGCACAAAAATCGTTGTTGCTTTCAATAGGAGGCAAACCCAATTCAGGGAAAACCAGCCTCCTAAACATTTTCTAAGAAACGTATAGTTTCCCGTCCTTCTAGTTGAGCAGTCCTTGTGCATGGCTCGCGCTTGTATTTGCTCAGGCGTTAGAGGAATGGGTAGAACAGCCTTTGTGCGAATAAATTTAATAATCTATTATTATATCATTTAAAATTATATTATACTACAATTACTATTCATCATAGGCGTAGGGGGGGGGGCGCACAGGGCGCACGGCCCCCGTAGAGTAAGATTTTTTTATATGGGAAATGCGCATTATCATGTACCGATTATATTCAGAATCGGTGTTGTCAGCACTCATTTTAGCACCACAGGCACGCATTTTGGCGCTGCAGGCACTCATTTTGGCACCGCAGGCACTCATGTTGGCACCGCAGGCAGTCATTTTAGCGCCGCAGGCACTCATTTTAGCGCCGCAGGCACTCATGTTAGCGCCACAGGCACTCATGTTAGCGCCGCAAGCACTCATGTTGTTAGCGCACTCATTTTACAGGCACTCATTTTAGCGCCAGGCAGGCAATCATTTAGCGCCGCAGGCACTCATTTTAGCGCCGCAGGCACTCATTTTAGCGCCGCAGGCACTCATTTTAGCGCCACAGGCACTCATTTTAGCGCCACAGGCACTCATGTTAGCGCCGCAGGCACTCATTTTAGCACCACAGGCACTCATTTTAGCGCCGCAGGCACTCATTTTAGCGCCGCAGGCACTCATTTTAGCGACACAGGCACTCATGTTAGCGCCGCAGGCACTCATTTTAGCGCCACAGGCACTCATTTTAGCACCGCAGGCGCTATGTTTTGTCGCCCTGCAGCAAAATGCATTCATGCAAAGCAGCAAACACCAAAAATAGGAGTAAAAAATAAGCAAAAAGTCTACATTTTGCGTTTAAAATGTGGGGGGCCATGGCCCCACTGCCCGCCCGTTCCTGCGCCTATGCTATTCATATAATGAGTATTGTTAATATTATTTTAAGACTCCAATCCACCACTCGTGCATGTTTCAGCTCCGCTGTACAGCCCTTCGTTGGACAGATACGCAAGAAGAGTTTATTCGGCAGCTTATCAAAAGACATTTTACTTCAACGACGCTTTGATTTCCAATCCGAGCCAGAGCTCGGAGTCTGCCAACTTGAACACAGACGGAATTGCCTCCGATACGCCCCAGCACTACTGGAGACTTCTGGTTGATCTGAAGTCCAGCCACTGCATCGGATTTTTATACCTGGACTTGTCACGAAGTGAGATGGATGTCTGCTCTTTTTGTCACCAATTTTGAAAAAACCTTTTTAAAAATCAAATCCCAATCCTAAAATCATTTCAGGCATCAACAACTTCTCCGTTAAAGTGGGAAACGAATGGAACTCCAGTCTGAAGGATCTGGCCTTTGAATCGTGGCCCGAGTGCTACAAGATTAACGTGGCTTTCAGCAGTTCTTATTACTACAGAAAGAAAATCAGGTGCTCCAGCCAGCTGTGCGGTAGATATGTTGTTCTTCTGCAAGGAGTTGCAGCTGGAAAACTGGGCATTCGCCATCTGGGACTTCAAGCTGAAGAAGGTAAACTAAAACGTGTCGGATGTGTTGTTCGGTACATCTATGCATGGAATAATACCAGCCCTCAGTGTTCTTTGAAAGAATTAAAAGTGAAAGTAGAAATTTCATAACCAGGCAAAACTCTTTACCTAAAAAGTTTCAATTTCAAAGAGCCAATAAACCACAGTAAAGGAAAAGTCATATCATCGCGTTGTACTTTGCGATGACTTTTGCGTTGCAATTTTCCAGTAGCAACTCTAGACGCATTCAGCTTCACAATCGATTGCAATTGAATTCCGGCAGAAAAGTTCGAAGAGGTTCGCACGTTTCCAAATCTGATTCGCCGAGTCCCTGCCGCTGTGATGAGCGACGCCACCAGAGACCGAGCTTTGACGATGCAGGCCCGGCTGAGAAACACCGGACTCAAACTATGGCTCACCGAGCACTTTGAGCACGCTGACATACTCAACCATGTGAGTCGGCATTCAAATTTCTAAAAATCTCATACAAGGCAAATTTCACTGCCGCCAATTGTCACTTCCAGCAATTGTCGCTACAGGTAGTGCAGACTTTCAATTCAACCCTGGTAAAAAACTCTGGAAGTTTAAACTTAAAAGCTCTTCCAATTCCCATCAAATTAGACCAATTTGTGCGTTATCGAAAGATTTTATGATCGAGCTACATTTACGTAATTTTTTCGTCGCTTTGTTATTAATTTGTAAGTTTTAAAGGCTTCTCAGACAACATTTTTTAATGACTTGTGACGACAAAAACTGGGCTTTGGGTTGCTAATAAATAACGCAAATGATGTTGGGAAGTGTAAGTAAACAGGAGAAAGATGGTTCAAATCGTGGATAATGCTTGCAAAGGTGATATTAGGTTCTAAAAGGAATGACTGTTATTTTTAAACTCGTTCATGCTTGCATCAGTTGATTCTTCAAATACACATAAGCCCTGTAGTCTCTAAAAAATACTGAATTTATAGCAATGTAAAAGAGCCTACATTTATTTATAAGCAAACTATTGAATAGAATAAACTTAAAGATTTGGCTTTTTGACCCTCCTTGCTCATTAAAAAAGTTGACTTGACCAGTTGGTGGAACTGCTGAAAACCAACTGAAGTTTGCTAGCTGTCTCTGCTCTTCCAGAACCGCTGGGAAGTCTCTCTGGAAAGCAATGGTTCCGTCGTCTTTGCCAACGATTGCGCAATTCGCACCGGGGATTCGACCAACAGGACAACTTTGACTGACATGGAAACCATATTTAACAGCACAGTCACTGCCATCACCGATGACTACCTGCCTATTAAACTGACCTGGTCTCAGACAGAACTAAACATCAGCGTCAACGAACAACTCCTGGTCAGTCTGGCTATGGACAGCGATAGTGACACGTTCGACGTGAAAACTGTCGGCTACACGACTCTGGGAAGCGGCTCAGACGACACCAGGGCGCACGTTCTGTTTGACATGCCGAGTGAGTTCTGTAGCTACTTAGTGGGATAGAATCCCAGGCACGAATTATCGCATGATCTATGGTGTAAATAATTTGATATACCTGCTAAACTTCTTACTTAAGGGAAAATCTGGCCAAATACCAAGAACCCAATTCTGTTTTAAAAGTTGGTTTCTCTAAACTGCGCCGTATATTTTTCAAGTGAAAAGCTGACTCAAGCCAAATATCTGATTGCTTCTTTAAGTTCGTTTAAGGCCAAGTACTGACTGAGGACATAATGAACATTTTTATTAGCGTTTCTCGCAGATCACTGCGTGGTCTGCTACCCCTAATATCGTACACTAATAATAATGATCATCTTGTAATTAGTTGTAATTTATTTTTACAGACGATCGGCAGCTCGGAATGTGGTCGCCTGCCAATTCGCTTCGTAGCTATTGGGGTTGTAGCCGTGATGATGAATACATTCAGGTAACAATAAAGCGCTTGTGATTAACGTTTGAAATCACTTTGTTATCTACCTAATGGCAACTGTCTCAAAAATTATTTTATTTTATTTATTTCAGGCAACATTCTCCGAAATGGCAAAAGTATTTGCTATGGCCATTCAACCCGGAACTGATCGAGCTACTCATTCGTACTCTCAAATCAACCGGTATTTCTATGTGCTCTATTCGACTGATGGCGTCTCCTACTTACAGTACTCACTGGTAAGCCCACAAGTGATTCGTGTTTTTAGTCACCCAATGCAATTATTGCGCTGCAAGCATTCTCAAGCGTTCATCTAGGCGACCTATTATCATAGACGACCTATTATCATAGGCGACACAGCTGATGGCCAACCCACTGGCTTTTTATCTTGATAGGACTATGTGATCATTGATTTTTTTAAATGGCGACAAGCAAAATAGAAATGCTACAAAGAAACTTGATTTTACCAAGCCCTTTCTGTTTCATTTAGACATTTCTCACATAAGGTGAAGAACATTAAATAGGACGCAAGATTGATATAAACTGAGGTAATTTTGATAACGAAATCTACTATAAAATGATAGAGTTAACGGCTGAATAATTACGAGTACATAAAACTTCTACAAACTGCTGTAAATTTATTTGTTTCAGCTGCAAATACCCGGAGCAAAGCCATGGTTCACCACGTTTGCCAGCTTTGTTCCTGAGATCGTTGCCAGGAGTTTTCGCTTATTGCAAAGAAGTTATTCCTACCGTTGGGAATCGCGCTGGATGCTTTATGGCTGTCTTTCAGGTACTAATTGCTTGTAACTTGAAAAGTGACTTAGTCGTTTCCATAGCGTATTTCCGACACCAAAACGTTTTCGGTACAAACTGACCGCAGACCGAGCGGCCTACAAACCACCGGCCCAGCAAATACACCGATATCGCCAAGTGATTGCCAGCAACATGAAAGGAGCATACGAGGTCAACGATGGCTTCAGAATCGGCGCTTACGGCAGCGCCTGTTGGATTGATACCGGAAGCCTGCCCTGGATTGCCATCGACTTTGTCTCGCAGTGCTACGTGGAATTCGCGTTGGTTTGGCACTGCTATTTTGGCGTCAAAAGTGAGTTTTCAAGACGTGCTTAGAAATGGAAAGGAACGGGACCGCAATGAACGGAATATCCGAAGGCGCTCTAAGTGGTCCAGGCCCCCGTAAATGAACAATTTCAGCCAAAAAATAGTTTTCAATATTGTTGTATCCAGAAAACAATAAAAATCGTCTAGTATCAATCTAGAGACAACCGGCCATATTAACTTTGCCGTACAGAGCATACAAAAACTCAAGCGCAGTAGTCAATAAAGTGTCACGGTCAGCAAAATCATCTGTATTTTAGATGACGTCAGTCGTGAACCAAACGTGAACGTGGCAATCTTCATCAGCAATCAGTCGAGTTATTCAGCTGCAGACGCTGTTAATGTTGCGGAAAATCACCATCAGGTCATGCAGCATCCCTGGAGAAGCCACATTGGTCAGGTAGGCTATGATATTTTTGCATACTTCAGCTTGAATTTGTTGGGCAAGCTCAATGCATCAGTAAGTCATTTCATCTGCAGTTAACAAGACTGGTCGGTATTGCGAAATTGTCAAAGTGCGTATCAAACTGCTCAATTAAGATCGCTGATCTGGAAGTCTACGGATCACCTCTCAGTAAGTCTGATGAAACACTTCTTTCTATCAGATTTTATAATTAATTTGTTAGTTAGTTAGTTAGTTATTAGTTAGTTAGTTAGTTAGTCAGTTAGTCAGTTAGTTAGTTAGTTAGTTAGTTAGTTAGTTAGTTAGTTAGTTAGTTAGTTAGTTAGTTAGTTAGTTAGTTAGTTAGTTAGTTAGTTAGTTAGTTAGTTAGTTAGTCAGTTAGTCAGTTAGTTAGTTAGTTAGTTAGTTAGTTAGTTAGTTAGTTAGTTAGTTAGTTAGTTAGTTAGTTAGTTAGTTAGTTAGTTAGTTAGTTAGTTAGTCAGTTAGTTAGTTAGTTAGTTAGTTAGTTAGTTAGTTAGTTAGTTGGTTAGTTAGTTAGTCAGTTAGTCAGTTAGTTAGTCAGTTAGTTACTTAGTTAGTTAGTTAGTTAGTTAGTTAGTTAGTTAGTTAGTTAGTTAGTTAGTTAGTTAGTTAGTTAGTTAGTTAGTTAGTTAGTTAGTTAGTTAGTTAGTTAGTTAGTTAGTTAGTTAGTTAGTTAGTTAGTTAGTTAGTTAGTTAGTTAGTTAAACACACTAGTTAGTTAGTAGTTAGTAGTTAACTAACAGTAGTTAGTTAGTTAGTTAGCTAGTTAGTTAGTTAGTTAGTTAGTTAGTTAGTTAGTTAGTTAGTTAGTTAGTTAGTTAGTTAGTTAGTTAGTTAGTTAGTTAGTTAGTTAAACACACTAGTTAGTTAGTAGTTAGTAGTTAACTAACAGTAGTTAGTTAGTTAGTTAGTTAGTTAGTTAGTCAGTTAGTTAGTTAGTTAGTCAGTTAGTTAGTTTAGTTAGTTAGTTAGTTAGTTAGTTAGTTAGTTAGTCAGTTAGTTAGTTAGTTAGTTAGTTAGTTAGTTAGTTAGTTAGTTAGTTAGTTAGTTAGTTAGTTAGTTAGTTAGTTAGTTAGTTAGTTAGTTTAGTTAGTTAGTTAGTTAGTTAGTTAGTTAGTTAAACACACTAGTTAGTTAGTAGTTAGTAGTTAACTAACAGTAGTTAGTTAGTTAGTTAGCTAGTTAGTTAGTTAGTTAGTTAGTTAGTTAGTTAGTTAGTTAGTTAGTTAGTTAGTTAGTTAGTTAGTTAGTTAGTTAGTTAGTTAGTTAGTTAAACACACTAGTTACTCGTAGTTAGTAGTTAGTAGTTAACTAACAGTAGTTAGTTAGTTAGTTAGTTAGTTAGTTAGTCAGTTAGTTAGTTAGTTAGTCAGTTAGTTAGTTTAGTTAGTTAGTTAGTTAGTTAGTTAGTTAGTTAGTCAGTTAGTTAGTTAGTTAGTTAGTTAGTTAGTTAGTTAGTTAGTCAGTTAGTTAGTTAGTTAGTCAGTCAGTTAGTTAGTTAGTTAGTTAGTTAGTTAGTTAGTTAGTTAGTTAGTCAGTTAGTTAGTTAGTTAGTTAGTTAGTTAGTTAGTTAGTTAGTTATTCAGTTGGTGCTTGAGTTGACCTTGTTGAATTGATGTACAACAGTGCCGTAGTACTCCTTTAAACTAATGATGCTATTATAGTTTGCCTTCAAAAACTGTTCCAGACGCCACAGAGGCCGATTATCTGCCCCAGTCCTACGAAGTGGCCACCGGACTTGGGGTGCGATATCCGCCTACCGGTGTAACCCACGATGGCGCAAACTCCTACATTTGTGACTACTGCGGAGATGCCTACTCGATACCGATCCACTTTCCTGGGGACGAGAGCTTTTTTAGCTTTTTTTTGCCTCAAGATATATCTATATCTACTTGCCTCAAGCATTTATCCTGTCAGGTGCGCTTGTCAGAGGGACCTATCAGCAGCACGACAGGTATTCCGGTGGTTGTCGCAGTATATATATTCACTACAGCCCTGATAGCAACAAAGATCGGCTGATGAATCTGGAAGACATTGACCGTAAAAGAAGTGTAAGCTGCGCTTTGTTGAATATACTGGACTTTGGATTCTTCAAATTTGCTCACCTAGAAATCATCAGAATTTTGTTGGTAAATAAATAAATAAAGCCAGGAACTTAGACCGCGCATCTCTCTGTCTAGCTGGTAGTATTCACCATTGCAACAGTCCATCAGAGCGTAATGCTTTTATAACGCAGTGAGCAATCCAGTTCATCCATGTCCATGACAAATTTCCCAAAGCCACCTGAAATCTGTCGATGAGTGACATCCCGCCAGTGCAATTATTTAAATGTAAGATTCACTGAAAAAACTTAGCGAAAGGCTGTTCCAGTCGAGCTCTATTGGCTTGTCAGTTACTTCAAACTTGAAAAAGCCATTTGAGTCCTACTAACATTTTTAACCTGTGATTTGTTCACGGTTACTTTATAAACAATTAGATCTCAATTTTTACATTTTTTGCCACCGAACAACCAGTTACGATTGCTTGTTTTTCAGGCCTATCTCTATATTCACTACACTGACGTTGAAATCATTCGCTTGAACTTTCAACGATCGATTCTGGCCCAACTGTTGAAGATTGAATCGCGCTATTGTTGCTACAGACGCCAAATCAAGCTGGATCTGGTCGGCTTTCCGCAAGATCCCAGTGAGCCAAAATACGTCCCAATCGCTGTTATGTAAACTCAATAAAATCATGCAACAAACGACCATTTTAAATCCTCAGATGCTGCGATCATCACGGACATCAATGTGACAGCTGTGAATAAAAAATCAATTCATATCAGCTTCGAACTGTTCTACCATCTGAACAGAATTATCGTCAACAGAACCGGAACTTCCTTTCTCAGCTTCTACGTCTCCTACAGTGAAATCGCTGGTGAACAGGAGTCTGTTCTGCAAGTTCACGAACAACCCTGGCTGGTGAGTTTTGGTTTTTGGATAATTTGCTGATGGGGCAGCTGAACGACTGAAGCAGGATGCTGCACTCGCAAGTGGTGCCAAAGTTCGCTGGAGGCCATCGGCGTTTTCGCTTCAGAATGCATTGGCGAAATGGGAGTCTTATTTTTTTAGTCAAAGTTTTTGATCAAAAATTCTCAAAACTTATGATGCGATGTAGCCGCTGCTGCTTGCCATCGTTGTTGCACAAAAGACTCCTGGCGAGCTTTAAAAAGTGTTGTTGCTTTGTGCAGACGGTTCACCTTTACCCACACTTCAGTTCCAGACAAGCTCAGCCCGCTGGATATTCGAGTTCCCGGTGCTGCTGACGCCGATCCATCTCACAATCCACGTCACCAACGGGTCTCTGCAGCCGGAGGAAGTGTCCCTCTGGGGCGTCCAGGCCAACCCCTGTCCGCCAGGTTTCACCCCGCACG
This sequence comes from Macrostomum lignano, assembly GCA_002269645.1. Classification (NCBI taxonomy): domain Eukaryota; kingdom Metazoa; phylum Platyhelminthes; family Macrostomidae; genus Macrostomum; species Macrostomum lignano. Next base: position 108,559 of record NIVC01003091.1, on the reverse strand, counting down.
GAGACATCTGCCTGCACTTCGGCGCGGTGAAGGCTTTGCAGAGCAGTGCTCACAGATTGTGCAGCTCCTACTTCTGGGCTGGTGGCCGAGGCAGCTTACTGATGCCGAAGGACGCGGCCGTGATGAGCTTCCTGAGTGTTTGGTGAGTCTGACGTAGATCAGATTGTAGCAATAACAACTGACATCTGTGCCTGGCACTCCAAAAACCAAAACTTGATCGTCGTAAAAACTCAACCATTGAAGTGAAACATTTGTTTCGATCGTCAGATTTTGCTTTTAATTAGCTTTCACCGCCACCCACAAAAAACAGAACCGGGAATAGGATAGAAGCTGTCGAAAACAAGAAAGAGGGCACTAAACCTTCCAAAAGCCAGAAGGAAAAACTTCGATCAAAAGAAAGAAAACTAGCAAGAACCGCTGTCAAAAAACTGCAGTTGCAAACTTTTGAGCTGCACCAAGCGTCACACCGTCAAGGTAGCAGTTCACAGCGAGTCGAGTTTTCAAGACGTCAAGTCCAGATGAATAATGGACGAAAGAAAACAGACCAGCAACGGGACATAGCGGGTGGCCAAGTGTCAGTGCTGGAACCAGCACTCTGTACAAGAATAGAAGTCAGCAGCAGACCTTTGAACTTTGACAGATTGCTAAAGCGTAGCACATGCGGGTCAAAGTGACTCGCTTGCAGCAGGCAGAACTTCCTGGGACATTCCTCTACACAAAACTGCCACCCAGCAGGCCGCCTGTAGAAGGTTCAAGCAGTCAACTGGACTGTGCAGTCTCATCAGGTTCTCCAGCGATGCTGGCAGCTTGCGACTCGATTCCGCCCCAGGCTCGCGCTTTGCCCCCCCCCCAGGTCAAGGTGCAGGTGCAGCAGCGAGTGCTTGGTCAGATCTGGCGCCCCTGCCTACGGGAAGTTAACTGAAAACGCACTGATGTGCACCCGAACACTTCTAAATGAGCTTTAAAAGTTGTCCGACAACCGGCCAACATAGTTCGCGACGTCCTTGACAGATCGGCACCACAGCAGGTAGAGACAGGAGCGCACTGCGACTGACTTCTTAGACGACAGAGCGCATAGGCTGTAATGAGAAAAAGAAAAAGGGCTGGGCGGGGCTAGGCTGGGCGCATGACCAGCAGTCTCCAGCGGACAAAAAGAGCATGCTGCATCGGCACGTAACACAAAATTCATCACTACCTGCCTACAATGCAGGCGGGAGGCAGCATCATTAAACAGCTGAAAGAGAGTCGGCACATGATGGACGGTAATGATGAAGTTCTGCTTTACGCCTTGCAGGGCAGCAGACTCCAGTAACTGCAGCAGCCGGACCTCCTTGGAGGAGTCCTTGTAAATTATCTCGCAGGCACGGACGTTGTCACAATAGATGGCAACCCATTTATTCTGTAGCTGATGACGCCAGTACATCGGGGCAAGCGAGGCAGCGACAGCCTCTTTGTAGTTAACCAGTACTTGTTGAAGGCATCACCAGCGCATGATGTTCTTTAACTGCTCATCAAGCGGCAGACGATCGCTCAGACCAGAAGACTCGCTAAACCGGTGAATGGTGGAAAATAATTGAAAAAGACCGGCCACTGCAGACAACCTGGCTATCTATCTATCTATCAGTAAATAAATAAGTTTATATCTCCAGCAGCTAAATTACTGATCTTCCCCGAGGTTAAGCAGCATCCACGTTTAAATCTCGGAGGCAGGGTTAATAGGCTACTTTGTATCACCTGCTTTGGGGATGTAAAAAAAATAAAAACCCTCATTAACCTCACTTGAAGATTATTTAATTTTTCGGGAGCCATCCGCACACGGACCGGGGTCTTTTCGAATCCGCTGGATGAGAACAAAGATGATACTTTGAGTTTTTTCCTGCTCTAACAAAAAGCTTTCTCAGCCCTTTCATGTATTTGCTAAAATGTCTCAAGTGTACTATTTAGCGAATAAGCTACATTCAACCAAGCAATTACAATCCGTAACAATATACACAGGAATGGCTTTGAATTCCACATCGGGATGCAGCGGAACGACTAGGGTTAGGGTTAGGGTTATGGTTAGGCTAAGGTTAGGGTTAGCAGGTTGACAGATTTTTTAAGATTTCAAGGCTTATAGGGGGCATCGCTGCGATGTCAAGGGGGGAAGTTGATATGCTAAGGCTTGTGGGGGGGGAGGGAATAGCTGACATGTCAAGGCCTACAAGGGACTGCTGAGGTATATTGCAAAGAGATGCTACATGTAGTTTATTAAAAAACTTGTACTGCATTTTTTGGCTCCCCAACGGGGGGCGCTGATTGCTAGTGTATTTGCTAAAATGCCTCAAGCGTACTATTTAGCGAATAAGCTACATTCAACCAAGCAATTGCAATCCGTAACAATATACACAGGAACGACTTTGAATTCCACATCGGGATGCAGCGGAACAACTCCGGCTGGTTCTGGTTCGACGGCACAGCGGTGCCAAACTCGCACTGGAAGCTCGGCCAGCCGTCTGAGATCTACGGCGTGTACAGCACAATGCAAGCGTCCATCGTTGCACACGAAGCTGGGACCAAGGAGATGTTCGCCTGCCAGCTGCCGCAGGCACCCCAACGAAACGGTGCGTTAAACACTTAAGCATTTTGCAAAATGTCAATGTGCAAACTCCATTCTAAAAAACGAACTCAACTCTAATTCAGGCGAAAAAGTAACGATGTTAGTGAGTCATGTGGCCTATGCCGATCAGAGGGCCAGCTTTGGTGGCAGCTACAGTAGAGCTTGTGTTCAGCAGCCGGACCCCGGCAGAAACCGGTACCGCAGGCTGCTGTACGATCGGCTGCATTTGCTAGAGGGCAGTCAGAGCGGCTTCAGCACCAGCAGCACTCAGTATTCGAACTCCACTGTGTTTGCCTGCAGCGTGCCGGCCGATCTGGTGGGAGGTGCTCGGCCAGCCTTTAATAGGAGAATTGTGACTGTGGTGCCAGCCGAAAGAGGTAAACATCAGCTAACAATCCAGAGCAAAAGCAGTTCTTATGATTTTTAACATCGTTTTCCTTGGGTCATGTGCATCATTCCCGATCCAGACTGCTACCGTCCGCTCCTTGGCGAAGGCAGCGGAGCTTCGGTCCGGGGCTTCCCGTTCTCTGCGTCCTACTTTGACTCTGCTGGCTCCATCATTGGAAGCGGAGTTCGAATGCGCGGTAAGACTTGTTCACTATCGATATCTGCTGCATCGATAGTGCACTGCTTGCACTTGCTATGCTTTCTCAAACTTGCATTTAGTAACACGTTTCAGCTAACTGTCTTCTGTCAACTGGTGATTATGAGAACTTTGTCTACAAGAACAACGTGACTGCAAGGGGCCGGGTTTGCAGGCCAGCAACCACAAGCAGTAAAAGAGACTTCCGCAATTACTGCATCAGTCGTAAGTGCTTTTGCCCTGCAGAAATATTGTTTCACTCAACGAAAGTAGCCAATGTTTGTAATTCCTCAATGCATTTTTTAATTATTTATACTTATGCAGCCACCGAAGGCAGATCACCCTATTGCCGAGAATCCGGCAAACTATCCACAGAAGACTGCATTCGACACAACTGCCGTGAGTTCCAATAGACCTCCTATAGTTGAATACAGTAGGGTTTGTGGAAAGAGTCTCCGATCCGCGGCTGCGTTGCAGAATTCCGTGAAACAATATGATTTCACCTCTGTACTCTCATCCTCTGTGCTCTCACCCTCTCTTGCCCTCTGGTCTCACACTATTTGTGTTCACTCTTATGTTAATCTCTTTATGCTTAGAGTATTTGAGATATTCTTGTTTCGCTACTCAGCTTATTTTGGCTGTCGAAGTCGATTCAAATAAAATAATTATACTGGGTAAAATACGCAAATACCCATTGCCTAACTAAAATACAGAAATCATACTTGTGGTATTGAATTTTATTCGCTACTGTTATTTCTGGCTCATCATCCCCTTAATTTCGAAGCGAGGTCGTCCCACATCCCGGCCAATTTTGCAAACTGGTAGCCTTCCACAGAAATTCCGCGACTAAATTCCCTAGAAATTGATCATCTTTTCACAAACCCAAACACTGTTTCTGAAACAGAAAAAGTAATAATACTCGTAAATATTTTTTCACTCATTGAAGTTCACGACTACGAGCCTTGGAGATCGCAACCGTACTCACACAACATCGCCTACTTCAAGACCATCTACTATAACGGTCAGAAGGTCAAAATCAGAGGTAGAACTGCGCAAGGATTTTTGAGGCTCGTCCTTAATAGCGTTGCACCTGTGGTCGGAACGCAAGTCAACAGTCTCCTTGTTGACTTCAAGAGCCTGCACCTCATCTCCGGAGTCGACATGGAGACAGGTAGTTTGTTCATATTTAGTTTGACGTTATTGAGAAACACTGATGCAAAATCGTTTACGTTAACCGCATTGATGCTTCTTTGGTGCATAGTAAAGACTCAACTTTAGCTATGCTGAAAGTTGTCGAACAGGATGGGGGATTAAAGGGTCTTTGTTGTACTCATATCGAAACTGACTGATGTAGCGAATCCCAACCCTGAAAGCCACTCGCAGCCAGTTCGGAGTTCGGCTGCTCACCAGCACCGTCTGGCAGCCGGCACTTGGCGGCTCGGCCTTCGACGCGTGGCCCCAGTGCGGATCTGTCGAGGTGCCGATCCTGAGCTCCAAGCTCATCGTTGCCTGCGTCGCTTCTGAACCGTCCAGATACCTGGCCATTGTGCGGAGGATCGAGCACGGATCCCCGCTGAGCATCACTGCTCTGCATGTATATGGCAAAGAGTGTAAGTACAAGTATCATCTCTTTAATTTGCTCTAGGAAACAATAACTTAGGATAGGCTGCATAATAAGGTAGAAGGTTTACATGTACTCTCCAAATTCTATGTACAGATTACTCAGAAATTCGTTACGAGTGCAACTCTCCTTTCTCAGACTACACTCTCAACGAGAACGTGCAAGTGAGGCCAGAATGGATGCCGAGAGGCGTTGTGGCAGCCGCGATCCCTCAGCAGGAAGTACATTTCCAAGCCCGCTTGAAAACAACAACGTTAAAAATTTGGCTCACGGATCAGTACGGATACGACAAAGCCATGAAAAACGTGAGAAAATCTTTTACAAGAAAACTCAAACAGGTCAGGAAATTATTGATGGTCTAAAAACTTCTGCCTTGTCTAGAAACGTTACATCGTCAAGCTGACGGGAAACAGCAGCCACATCAGGCTGAGCGGCTGCACCGTTGAGCACAAGGACTACAGCTATGCAGACTTTGAGCTCACATCGCTGGATTCGGATTTCTCCGACCCTGTGGTGTTCGACACGGACGATTTCGCCAACATCAGCGTCACCTGGCAGCAGTCGAAAAGCGCTGGCAGCAACCTCACCATTATCAGGGTGTTCTCTAATAACCAGTCGCTGGGCAGCTGCTGGGACTCCGTCTACGGCATCCAGGTGAACAAGATCGGCTACTCCGGACTCATTCAGCCCTACAGAAGGCGGAAGAAGCGGTTCGTTGTCGAGTCAGACTCCTACACTGCTGGCAAGATGGCGCCGCACCTGGTGTTCCATGAGCTGGACAACAGCAGCATGGGTGCGTTCTCGCCCAGCCTGCTTGCGTACCTGAGCGACAATCCAGCCACTACCGCAGTCTTTGTCCAGGTAAGTACCATTTGGAGGTGCAGCTTGCTCCGCCTAGTATTTGAAGTCCAATTTCGCACCTGCTGACTAACGAGGAACTCGCCAACTCTGCAGGCGATTCTTCCACGACGCTGCCGGCTGTTCGCGGTGGCCATCGGCGGCGGCGCCATCGTCAACCAGGCCGGAGACAACTCTAACTACGTGACGTCATTCAGGGCCGCGGTGAGCGAAGAGGGCAAGTACTGGAGCCTGCACCGAGACGGCTGGGTGAGTTGCATGCGCTTCCCCATTGACTTCATTGAGCAATTACTCACACAGACAGCCTCAATTCTTTCCACAGATTTTGACCGGAGTCTTCGTGGCTCAGCACGAGTCTCGGCACCGCTTGCTGCCCGAGCCCGTCGCTTTGGGCTTCCGGCTGTATCCGCTGAGCTGGACGCGGAAACTCGAGTTCAAGTGGCAGCTGCTCGGCTGCAGCGACTCCGCCAGTAAGTAAAAAAACAGTTGCATATCTGGGACATTGACATGCATTGTTTAGTTTTTTGAGGTCCGAGTAGTGCGTTTGCAAGCCTCAATCCTGCCGTTCCGAATGCGCCATATCCAGACGCCATCGCCAACCCGATTCTGCTGTCCCGCTACCGGCCCACCGGATCGAATTCCGACGCAGCAACAGGACTGCCTGTCGACGGGAACTTCGAGAGCCACGCTCTGTCAGGGCGTTGCTTCCAGCACTCCGGCACCGCCGATCCTTATCTGTACTGGTTCGTGGATCTCGGAGTGGCGCAGCGAATCGTCTTCATCTTTATAGTCGACATGGTCGAGAAACTCGGTGAGTCCTTAGAGCTGCAGAAGGTTTTCTGTGTCGCCTTAAACAAATCAATCGCACTCATTGGACTTCCCTATTTACCCCCTGATCCGACAGACAAAGTCCAGGCCTTATCCGAGGACATGCAGTCAGCCAGTGTTTACATCAGCAACAGCACGGCCGCTCCGTGGGACGCGACAGCAGTCACGATATTGGAAACTTGGACTGGCGGCTTCATGAAGTCCCATTTGTGGAAGATTAACGTCAATAAGGTAGCGATTCCGTCATTTTAAACAGAAAATAAATGGCAGCTTTTTCACTCTCAACGAGAAGTACAAGTCTTAGAGGTGATCTATAATAACCAACAGGTTGCTTCAGTCGCTGGCTTGCGAAAGCCTTCATCGCTGGGGACTCTCTCACTCTGCGAGTTCGAAGTCTACGGCTATCCCAGCATTGGTAAGCTGATTACATCAAATCTTTACTCCGACAACAACTTAACTGAGTTTACAGGAGTTCGTAAACAGCGTCACTCTAACGTCAACTAGTTCTTTTATTTCCAGCTGCCTACTACTTCATCAACTCAAATGTCGGACTCGAGGACGGTCGCATTATGGCCAATCAGCTGTCAGTCGGCGATGCGACAGCCGCCAGTCCGCAGGATGCGTTTCGGCACCCGACTCCGCTCATGGCAGCGCTGAATCGCGGCCAGGAGGTCGGCCTACCGCCCGCTGCCGTCTTTTCTGACTGTGAGTCGCTTGGCAGCTGATTGAGCTGATTGAGCTGATTGAGCTGATTGAGCTGATTGAGCTGATTGAGCTGATTGAGCTGATTGAGCTGATTGAGCTGATTGAGCTGATTGAGCTGATTGATCCCAGCTGTGAGCAGTGCTGCAGTTTATAGTTGAGGCTAAAATGAGGCATTTCCAACTTTGCAGCAGCCACTGACGGCAGCTTCTTGGAGATTCAGCTGGATGTAATCCACCGCATCACCGGGATTGTGTGGCAGGGCAGCGGAGTCTGGGACTTCGCAACTGGAGGCTTTGACGGGTACTTCACGACCGCCCGAATTCGGTATGGGAACAGCTCGACAGAAATGCTCAATTATACTGAGTACTCTGCTGGAGGACAAAGCCATGTGAGATTGACGTTAAAAATAGTACTGTTCTACTTAGAAGTACAATTGAAAAGATAAATAGGTATTTTAGAGCACAAAATGTTCGTCAATTACAGATCATCAGAACCGGTCTGACAGGCAGCGAAATGGCCACCTGGATGTCCTTCACTAAGCCGTTTCTTGCCAGAGTAGTCAGAATTCTGCCAACCAGATTTGTGAGGAAGAGACTGCTGAGACTAGAACTGCTGGGCTATCCTGAAGGTGAGAGGCGGTTGCCGTAGGAAAATCAATCAGAACTGAAATTCAAACGCTAATGGCTAAACTTCACTTCAGATTGCGACTGGGTCAGCAGCGCTGTGTTGACAATCACGCAAACATCGCCAACTACAGTGCAGGTTCAGCTGGCAACTGCGCACTTGCTCACAGGGTGGAGACTAAACGGCCTGTCGGAGAACGCCACATTCGTCGTATCCTATGCAAGCCTTGTAGATGAAAGCGTCCGTCCAGTCACACTTCACGGTTCAGCGCATGTGAGATGTCTATTAATAGCTCATATAAGGTTTTATACTTCTGTACATTTTAGCAGTGTACAATGGGTGACTATAGTTTGGTTAGTGGTTGCCCTAGGATATTGATCGGAGCCACTTCAGCGATACAAGACTGATCTAACCTTACGAATTGACTCAGTCGTAGCAACAGACCCACGAAATTTTTATTAAATAAAATGTATTATAAGTTTCCAAAACCGCATACTTTGAAAAATAATTTCACCCTTTTGAATTATTCCAGCTGTTCAACTCAAGTCTCGGTTTTGAGCAATATCTGCCGACAATGTTGCGGACTAGAATGCTTTTCATTAACTTTTCTGATGCAGATCAAGTCACTACGAGATTCGAAATTCGTGGCTGCCCAATTAATGGTAATACATTCATTTTGAATACGAGTATTCAGCTGCCTCCTCTTATGTGTTTTAAAACTGCTTTCAATGCTCGTAGTAGTGATAAACTTACTGTTGCCTTTTGAACTTTTTCACAGTGCAAGAGCTCTTTGTCTTTGCCCATCATGCTTCTCATTTTGTTTTCGACTTTAGCTCTCTCTGGCACTGAGAGCCGCTGCGGCTGGTTAGCTGTGCCAAGTGGCTGGCTTGACGAGTTTCCTCTCTCACCCCGCGTTGTGATTGGCTGGTTTGGGGTAAAGCCCAACGGCCGGCTGGTGGGGTGTGTGGTGGAATGGTTTCCCCGCGCGGGCTGACTTTTAGGTAGCTGGTAGTCGCGCCGCGCTCTGCTGGGCGTGTGTGCGATTTTTCTATCTGACTTTGTCTAGCTTTTTGGTCGCCCGCTCCACTAGTCTGCAGGCACCCACGCCACTCCAGGACAAGCTGAATAATAACAATATGAAGCGAGAACAGAATCAAAAGGGAAGCCTATGGAGGTTTGTGCTTGGCTGCTTGTATTAGTTCCTGCCGCCAAGTACGCTGAGTGGGCTCATCCGTCTTTTTTCTTTCGGTTGCCAAGGTGGCAGCTAAGGGTCCGTGTGCTCTGACGCCGACTCAGATTCGGCTACGCACATGTAGTCACACCCTACTCGCTTTGATTTTACGCCAGCCTGTGTGTTATGAAACTAGCATCAGGTGGTTGGTGTCCCGGCGTCCTGAGAGGGCTTTAGTCACGTTGGAGCGAGCAAAGACCCATGTCCTTGTACTGTACCCAGTGTACCCTGTACATCCTACCGTAACGTGCCTCGCAGGCCAGGGATTCAGCGATACAAAAGTACAAAAATGTAGTACACAATCGTAACTGCATTACTGGGACCCCCTGCCCGCAGACTGTCCCATCAACACCTTTCGTCATGGTCAACTCTGCTACTGGGCTCCATTCTCGGACTCCAGCCAGCCTCATACAATCGCAACGAGGCAAACTGCTCACAAGATCTGCAAGTCTCTTGCCTGGAACGGAAGAGGACGGCTAGCAAAGATGACTACGGAGTCTGAGCTACAGATTTTCAAAGCCATTTTTGGAAAATTGAACCTGTGAGAGTTTGAGCTAAACTGAAACCATTCACATACAACATTCTACAGTTAGATGCAATCGAATCATATCTTGGATAACTTCTGTTTCAGCTCGGTCCCGGCCTACAAGTTCATCCAAATCGATGGCGAGTTCAGCAACGCCAGCGGCAGATTTGAAACCTCCGACGGCAGGCTTCTGTCAGCCCATCTGAACAATTGGAAGCTGCCCAGCAATGCAACCAGCGGCTGCGTGGTGTCGGAGGTCGGCGAGCGAATGCAGTGGTCCACCGTGCCCTGCGACAGCGAAACTGCCGTCTTTCCGTTCATCTGTGAGGTGCCAGCCGCACCTGGTGAGATTTTCTCTGCTGCATCTGACATTGAGTTGTTTGAACTCTCGCACATATTTTTAACAATTAAATACGCAGGAAATTACTGCGAGTCGAAATATTTCGTGACTGCCCTGAGTTCGTCAGCAGCCACTCCCATTAGGACGTACGCTACATCGAACCCAATTCTGAAGCCTTTGATCGACTGCCACCAAAATGAAACTCGGAACTGCTCAGCTGTGTTGCTGAGTCATCCTCCCGCTACCGTCAGTGATACGGCCACAGCGGAAGCTGAAGCTGCAACTCAGAGTTCAACGGCTGCCCTGAACAGTTCGTTTCGGTGGCGGTGCTTTGGTGAGTGACGAAAGTTCTTGGCAAAATGTTCGTGACTGTAACAGTGCCGGTGTTTACTGATCCATAAGCAAAAACTTTTAAACTGATTATTGAGCATTCCCATATATCTGAAATGTTTTGCTTGTTTTAAACGAATTTCAGCTGCAGACTGTGACAGCCCGCTTTTAAGTCCGGAACCAAACGACAACGCAACTGTGATGGTGTCCAGCATCACTTCTAAGTCAAGCCTTCCAGGCTACCCGCCTGAGCACGTATCTTTCGGGTTTTACTCTCCAAGTAAGCAAACTTCTATTTGGCTTCTAATTTTCTAAGGTAACTTTACCAACAAGATTTCACGGGACATTCCCGTGATTGGTTGCTATAGCTCGTATTTGTCATGCATTTAAACTTCTAAATGTGCATCATAAAGTGAGAATTCAACACAGAACACCAATGACCGATTCTCTAGTCTATTCTCTTCAAAAGCTTTTTAATCGCCTTTAAAGTTCTATGTGCCCTTAATTTTCATATTTTGTTTTATAATACAAGATTCGTTCAAGTTTGATTTTTTTCAAATTTTGTGAGACAATTGCTTCATATTTGTTTATCGCTATACTTGCAGTAACCGATTTCTTACAAAGCTTTCTGCCTAATGTTTTAACAAAAATCTTTACTCAAAGTTAGTAAAAGTTTACTAACTGCATTTTAAATGTAAAGCTTTAAAGGAATCCATTGGCAGGCTAACAAATCCTGTTCGACTAACCCATTAGAATTGATTATGATTATGACTACCCTACCGTCACTCACACCATTAATCATGGTTTTAGTTTTGTCTGCATGCTCCATTCTCTTTACTTTTACAATATTTCAGACGCTCCGGTCGGGACCTTCGGCTTCTTTAGAGCAGCATCCGCCGGTCTGGATGAGTGGCTTCAAATCACCCTCCAGACGCAAGCTAGAATTCGAGCTGTTGCAATGTCCGGTATCTACTGTCTAACTGGACTCGCAAGGGAGGCAGCAGTCACTTATGTACTGATGTACTCTCGTAGCGGAACATTCTGGGGCTTGGCGCCGTCCGTAAGTGTTGCGAAAGTGGACTACTAGCATTCATTGAATACTTCAATTACTACTGAGCTATGACAACAGGCTCATTCATCACCTATCATGCAGGTTCTGCACGGACCTGCGGACTACCCAAACAGCTGCATAACCTCTATCGAGCAACTACCCAACCCTGTCATCGGCCGCCATTTCCGCATCTACCCACTGCAAGTGGTTGGCCGGTTTGCCGGAAAGTTTGAGCTGTTCGGCTGCTCTCCCGAGTCGCTGGCTGAGGCGCCTTTCGTGCCGGTGGCGCCGCACCAGGTCACGGTGCGCCGGCCCTCCAGTGCGAGCTGGGAACGCGGGCCTGCCGCCCTGCTACTGAGTAGCGACTCAGCCTTTGAGCTACCTGTGAATGCCTCCGTCCGCATCACATTCCCGGTTCCTCATCGAGTGTTTTCCATTGTCTCTCCCGGGTTCAATGGATCTTGTTTGAATCGGTTCAGACTGCACTATGGAACTCATGACGACTCCCAGCTGCAGGAAGTGCCCAGGGCAGGCACTCCAGACAAAGAATTGCTGGGTTCAGTCATTTCCAATGTGAGTTTTGTGGAAGATCTGCCGGATTTTGTAGTGGCAAAGTTCCTGGTCCTGACACCTGTCAGTTTCTATGGAGACGCTCTACTGACAGTTGGAGTCGTCGGGTTTCCTGTCGGTAAGTGCAGTTTCACTGATAGTACGCTCGTAGCTATAAATTGAGTGATCTGCGTTAGTTTGTGCTAATGGCTAATTGGGTGAATCTCCGTAAGCTAAATTTAAACAGTCAGTGTCCTCTTGCTTTCAGAATGTCCAACGTTATCTTCGACTGCTTTCAATACCACATTCGCTTCTGCAACCGATTTGCTTGTTCTTGAATTCGAGCTGCAGAAAGGACATTACCTCACTAACCTAACTGTAAGCGCTCATCTCACAGTTTCGGAGGCTGCTCTTCAATTGTCTGTCAATGGAAGCGACAGCACTTTGGTATGTAGCCATTCCATTAATCCGATAGATACTCGATACTCGCTATACTTGATTATTTAAACAATCTTCACTATTAACGATGTTTTTAGACTTTCCGCGTAATCAACGGTACAAACCGTATTTGGCTGAATCAAACTTTTATTGCCAAGAGCGGAAAGATACTGGGAAACGCATCTGAGATCCATAATTTGGCCATCAACACTTTATACGGCTGTCCATCGGGAGGTAAGCCACAGTTTTAATTCTTTTTTACCTGACATTTATTCACAAGATTTCAATCAAACATGCGCCATTCTACAGATTGCCCTGTGAACTTCTACTACTTCGAAGGCCGCTGTCGCCACCACTTTGCGGACGGAACTCCGGGAGTCGCGCGCGAAGTTGCGAAGGCTCACTGCGGCAGCCTCAACTGGGACCGGCCTGGCGGACTCTTCCTGCCTACTTCATACGCTGACTACACCGCTCTAAAGCTGGCCTTCATCGATCACTCGCTGTATGCCAGAATCGCTCGCATTGCTTTAACCCAGCACCATGCCATCCTCTCACTGACAAACTCATCCAACTCTGTGCACCCGCAGCGGCTTCAGCTCGCAGCCCAGCGACCTCAGGTTTCACGTTGGCGCAGTGCTCAACTCCAGCAGCGGCCAGTGGCTGTCTGAGGCGACCAACAGCAGCCTGGGAGCCTGGGCGCACTGGAGCATCGGGGAGCCCTCGGCGGCGGGCGCCTGCACTGCCACCAGGCTGACTGAAGAGGCCTGGACTGCAGTTGACTGCGGCTCCTTCAGAGGTCACATCCTGTGCCAGACTGAGGCCGGTGAGCTGACCGACTTGATCTAGGTTGATGCAGAGACTGTCATTGGAACTGGGTCAGATCCTTGACTGGATTAATTGCAGATGTTCTGCAACACCTGAGCTGCTCCAACCCGTTCTACAATGTGTTCTACAATTACTCAATTGTCTCCGACACCCGCCAGTCCTTACAAGTGGACAGCATTCAGAGTGCGCTGGTGAAGTGCCAGGATGGAGGGTGCAGGAGCCTGGAGGTTTCCCACGAGAGCTTCACAGGGCTGGATGTGGACACTCTGTCAATCAGTTTTCAAGCAGTGTGGCGAATCGGCACTCATTTCGTGGAGCAAGTCTGTCGTCGTGAGTCACATTCCTTCGTGCTCTGAGGCTTGACATGTACAGTAGATATGATTATTTATTTGCAGTTGATAATATAAATTGTTTCAGTGGATACCTGGCAGAACTTGATGTCTGAAACATCGAACGTCAGTGTTACTTTCACAGCCAACGCTACAAACGGAACTGCAGCTGATTCGCTCTTGTCGTCTCCAACTTTGTCACCTTCGGAGTGTTTCAACGGATATTACATAATGGTACTTGTAATTGACCGTTTTTTTGTCTGCAAGATAGGCTGTTAATAGAGATAGATAGATAGCCATCATGATCTACCGTCAGGTGACAATGTCGAGACAAGTCAGAATCACCGGATTAGGCTTCTCTGGTGCCGGAAACAACCTGAAACGCGTAGACGGAGAGCCCCTCGCATACAACTCCATCCTGTTGTTGTACTTCGACGGTGAGACCATGACTTGGTTTCCTGCAACATTTGTGCTCAGTGAGAACCAGGTAAGCTAAAAGCTGCATTTTCCTTGAGAGTAACCGGATGAATTTATGAATGAATTTTATCGGTTTCAGACTTCAGGACTCTCCGTAAACGAAAGGCATCTGCTGAACCAGGTGGTGATACTTCAGTCCCGCACAATAGTGGTTACTCAGCAGGCCAAGATTATGCCTGCAAGTTACCGGAGCGATTTGAGTTTTAAATTTGAACTATTTGAAAGCGTGCTGCAGGGTGAGTTGTCTGCATATATATTAGTCATTATATTTTACAAAACTGCTTTGTGTCAGAAGTGGGAAAGTGCTAACTAAATTTGAACATGCTTTTCCCAGTACCGACATGCGTGGGTCGCAGTGAGACCGCCATTGACAGCAAGAAAATCAACTGCTACCACGACTGGATGATCATTTATCAAAACTTTAACCTGAACAGCTCGATGAACTTCTCTATAGCGCAGTATCAGGCTGGCTTCGAGATGGACAACCTCGTTTGGATCGGGCTGCAGTCACTCAGCGATCTGACACTCATGGTCAACTTCTCCATGCGGATCGACGCGTGGATCTTCGACGGAAGCTTTCGATATGTGGAGTGCCGGGAGGTCAAAGTGGCACCGTCGTTTCTGGACTTTCAGCTCCGGTTGGAAGACTGTACCTCCGACTTCGGTGACGGGCAGCTGTTCGAAGCTCAGAACATGTCGACCTTCTCTACGTTCGACTTCGGCACCGCAAAGATGTGCGCAACTGCTGGTGGCAGCGGCTGGTGGTTCAGCAGCGACTGTCCCGCCACGAAGCTCACAGGGAGCGCCGGCTCAAACCGATCCGACTCCATCAGATGGTCGTTGAGCAGCGCGTCAGGGGCTCAGGTTCAAATGAGAATCATTCAAAAATCCTATTATCACTTACGTAAGTCTGATTTTTGCTACCCTAACTTGTTCAATTATCAAAGGAGCTTCAACTAATCTCGATTTTTTCCAGCTAAAAATATTAACGATGATTGCCTTATTGATGCCAGCTGCACTCTGGCAAAGTACACGGTGTGTCTGTCACCCGGAGAACCGTTGAATACGACGTGCTTGTGCAAGTCTGGCTACGTGATGCGGAAAGCTTTGTGCAAACTTTGTGAGTGGCTCAGGACAAATTGCTGCATGCTTTTGCTTCGTTACAAGTGATAGAATGCGTAATTCCTAACCTCATTTTCTTTTCCAGTGATGGACACCGAAGTCAACTCACTGAGTTTGGTCTCTACCCAGACAGTAGTTCGGGACATCACAACCAACCTGACGTTCAGCTTCAGAATTCGTGTTCTCAACGCCACCACAAACTTGACGGCCGCTCCGTCTCCGATGACGAACTTCGACCTCACCGCCCGCTTTAATTCATCAGTCAGCGACTTGAACTTCACCGCCAGCTCAGCGATCGCTGTCAGCGGAAACCTCAGTGCTGCACGCTATCTTGGAGAAACATTCGATGTTGTGTGCACAGCAACACTAAAGCTGCCTGCCGGAAGCATCTGCCACCAGATCTCAAACATCTGCGTGTCCGCAGCACCGGGCAGCTTCTCCGAGTTTGTCGACTACCAGCTGGACAACAACGAAGCCTGCGTCTCTTTCAACAAGCTGTGCCAGCCTGAGTTGAATGTCTCAGCATCACTTCATCTGATAAGCCCTCCGGTGATTGCTCGATCAACTCAGGAGTTTCTGATTTTTGAGTCAGTGCTCATCCTCAGCCCATCCAGTCCCTTTCACGTGGCCGCGGTGACCCTGCCGGATGCAAACTTTCAAGTAAGAGATAAATTTCATACTTTTGTGCGATGTTATAGATTATTTAAATTATTAAAAATTATGATCTCACTTCCACAGCTGGAACCAGTCCTATTTCTCTGCCGCAGCAACTGTAGCTTGAACACCAGCTGCATTGCCTCCTCATGCTTAATGCTAAATTTGAGTTTACCTGCCAACCTGACATCTGGAGATTCTGTGCATCCTGGCGAGGCCGCTGGCGTCAGGCTGAGTGCGCAGACAAATCTTGACTTGGCCACTTGCGAACTTTTTCCCTATGTCTGCACTCGAACATACGTAGGAACTACTAACGGTAGTTTCGTCATGGCTTCGCCAGAGAACGGCGCAGCGTGTACAGAACTGCCTCGAAACTGCAGTCTTACTGCAGACACAGAGTTGCTCAGCGTGAACTTTAGAATGAGAAACAGCACATGGATCCATCGCTACCCTGTGCACCTGACTGTCACATACTTACTGCATCTAAGCCTTGGACTGCCAGTAGCTGAAGTTCCACCACCACGAACAAATTTTGAGCCGGTTGCGTTTTTGACATCCGGTTTTTCTCTGAATGCGCTTGAGATGCCAAAGACCGCTTTCTGTCAGCCAGACCAACTGCGTCAGGGCATGTCGAATTTCAGTATCGTAAATTGCAGCTACATCTTTAACGTTTCTGCATCAAGCTGTCCCGACATTACCCGTTTGTGTGCAGTTTTCAATGAAAGCTCCGGGCCTTCCTATACGGAAAGCGACCTATCCAACAACATTGGTTGCGCCTCAATCATTGGAAATCTGTCCTGCTCTGAAGTTCCGCTTCTCAATGCTACATGCGAAGTGTCCAAGCCTTTGCTGTCACTCAATGAGACATTTAAAGTGACTGCATCGTGGCATCAAGGCTCAGGTCTGCAGTTGGTTGCCAACTTCAGTAACGGACAAAAGCAGCACTGGAACTGGGTAGCTGCTGGACACACGAGCAACTTTCTTGCTCACTCTACTGAACTTTCTTTTTCATTTGAAGAAGACGTCGGCCTGTTTGACTTTCAATGCACGATCGGCAATGGCACAGGGGACTGGAAATCCTTCAAAGATGTGGAGGTCGCGCCTCAACTCGTCGACTATCTCAGGCTGCTTCTGGTTTACGTTCCCACAGCAGCGCCACTCAACGCTACTCTTCGCCTTGACATGATGCGCGGCACTGCAGTGTCAAATCTGCCAATCTTCTGCACTGCCGTGTTGCAGCCTGGAGTCCAGCAGCTTAACATCACAACGACTCTTCGGCCAACTGTTAGCCATGACGAATTCATAATCTTCCCACTCGATGCTCCATCCGCGGTGGCGAATGTCTCCTGTTGGAACCGCTTGTCCGTTCACACCGCCTCTTTCTATGTGATTCTGCAGGAGAACGTGACAAACTTTCACTTCAGTTCAAGCCATTCTGTCGTTGCTACAAACCGCAGCTTCTCGCTAACTTTCTCTGTTGGCACCGGTAGTCACGTGACATATCAGCTAGACTTTGGAAACGGCAGCTCGGTACATTTAGAAGATCAGCATCCGTTTGCCTGGGCAGCTGCAGATGTTTTCAACATGAGCTTTCACATACCAGGCTATTACCAACTGACAGCGTTCGCCGCCAACTATCACACTCGATCTGAGGCCGTGACGCTCGGTGTCTTAGTCCAGAATCCAGTCCAGTCACTGACTGTACAAGCCCCGACATTCCTGGAGCTGTCTGTCACAAACGTGAGCGCCACACTGAGTCACCCTGAGCCACTACCAACAAATGCAAATTGCAGCTTCGTGTTCGGAAGAATATCAACACAACTCTCGATATCAGAAGTGTCAACTCAGCTGCCGCTCGCGTGTTCAAGGAGTCTCCTTCAAGGACCGGAGCCGGTGCAAGTAACCTGCTGGAATTTGGTGTCCATTCTACATGCTCCGAATGTAAAAGTGCGTTGTCAGGAGGCAGTGAGTGGTCTGATATTCACCGGTCCCACGGTCCTGGTCAAAGCGGAAGCTGGAAACTTCACCGTCTCGGTAGTCACCGGATCTGCTCTACGGGTCGGCGTCGACTTTGGTGACGGCCGCATAGCAGCTTTGGGACACCTGGGTACTGTTGAGCTGAAGTTTCCAAGTGTCGGCAACTTCACTACGCGAGTGTCTGTCTGGAATGACGTCAGCAACAAGACGGTGTCGCTCGGTCCCGTTGTGGTTCAGGAGAGAGTTCGAGGTCTGACACTGGAGTACAACTCTAGCGTGTTGTACACACCTGCTGAGGTGCACTTTCGACTGTCGAACTCCCTGCTTTCACTGAGCAATGTGCATTGCGTGTTCAGTTGGGACATATTTGGCTCCAGCTATATCTACGCCGACACGATTGGGTTCAGTGCGGACGTCGCCTTGTCTCACTCGTTTCCCAGAGCTGCCTTGTGATTGCAAAACTTTAGTCTGAACTGCTCCAACCTCATCTCCTTCCAAACGCTTCCGATCTCTGTAGACATTGTGCTCGATGCTGTCATAGTCGAAAGCTTCAAAACGAACGGCTCGGCCTTCATATCGAACGCGACTTTCTTCTTCTTAAACATCACCAGATTCGGCACAAACAGCTGTTTTGTCGTAGATTTTGGAGACTCTACATCAATCAGCTTTGGCATTCCATTTTTGTGTCAGCCCTACTCTGCTACTCGGGGCATCAATTTTACTGAAATTTGTTACAACAACACGTTGTTTTCGTTTTCTCACGTTTATCCAAGTCTTGGTGGCTTCTCGGCTTCTCTGCTAGCATTCAACCACGTCAGCAACGACACGGCCGAAACTCTGGCAATTATACTCGACTGGATGTGCGACAAACCAAAACTGAACTTTTCTCATGCTGGTCGGATTCTGACCCAGTGGGATCCCGAAAGGCCTCTGCAGCTGATGAGGTCCCAAGAGATCGTTGTAGAGGGTCTTCCGGAGTTGAACTGCACGAAGACAAGCAACACGTATTGGCGCTGGCGAGTTCTGTATGCAGCCGGAGCTGAAGTCAGCCTGAGTCTCGGTAACTCATTTCTGCTGCAGGTTCCCAACCGCACACTCTGGTATGGTCTGTACAAGATTGTACTCAACCTATCCATGTTTGCCGTGACGCCTCCGGTGTCTGCAGAGTTCGCGTTTTACCTCAAAATCACGGAGACGCCTCTGACGCTGAGCTTCAACAATGAGTCAACACCGGCCTCCGCTGCCTACAACGAAACTGTCAGGCTGAAGCTGTCGCCTCGGGACTGGGACGTTGAGGCTGGGAATCTGACGGGCATGGCGTTTCGCTGGATTTGTCTGCAGGAGGCGGAGCTGCCGTCACTTCCTGACAATGTCGCAACTCGGATTAGCATTCCTGTGAGCCAAGATCTGGAAGGATATTCCGGCTGCTTTGGCAACGGCATTGGAATCTTCATGGAGCAGAATAAATCAGCCACAGCGGTTCTTGACACTTTTCACATGCTTCCAAACTATACCTACATTGTTCGAACACTTTTGACAAAGGACGGGCGTACAGCCAATGCTGACTGGAACATTTATGTCAGCCCTCAAAAACAAGCATCGTTAAGAGTTTCGTAAGTTCAGTGCTCTATTGGTCGAGTAAAGCCTATAAAATTACTTCTTAATCGTGTTGCACTAAAGCAGCACTATTGATCAAAGTTGATTGACTAGCAATCTTGGCCTTGGGCCTCCCTTTGGGGCAGCCAAGGGACGAAAATTACTAATGTGTATCTTATTTGCCTTAACATCTAAGCAATCCTCCAAGCCTTGACATATTTGCAATTCCCCCGTAAGCCTTGAGATCTCATCGATTCCCTCAGTAAGCCTTGACATCTCAGCAATGCCCCCAGTAAGCCTCAATATCTCAGCAATTTACTCAGTAAGCCTCGATATCTCAGCACTTCTATGTATATAAATTTGTTTTTTTTCCCGACGTTAAACTGCCGTTAAAATGTACATACCGGGAGTGGGGTGGCTGCACACTGGACGACAAGCGGAAAGGGGTGGCTGACAGGGAACTCCCAAGGCCAGCCAAGGTGCCTACCAATGAAACCAAAGTTGATTGCTGGCTTGCGCTAAATTTGATTTTTAGATGCGTGAGCAACTGTGCCGAGAAAGTGAGCGGTTCAACGCCTTTGGTCTACCAGGCAGACTGCGTAGCCCATTGTGGGACCAAGTTTTCGGGCCTTTCCTATGACTGGGCAATGAAGCAGCTGACGGCCAGTCATTTTGACGATCTGGAACTCGTTGCAGAGTCGGGTAAATTGTGACAGAATCATCGTTCTTAGAATAAGGAAACATTTAAACCTAAACAAAATATCCGTTTTTGCTTAGGTTTCACCAACAACACTCTGATTCGAAAAGCCAACACAATGACCCTGGGTGTGGCGTATTTCATCCAAGTTTCTGCATCCAGCATCGGACAGGAGGGTCCGGTCACAGTGGGAAAAACCTTGGTTGTTAACAAGCCGGCCAGTGGAGGCAACTGCACCATCGAGCCGAAATTTGGCTACGCGATGATCACCGAATATCAGATCTCATGCTGGGGCTGGCAGGAGTTCAACGTCACCTCCAATAAACTCACCTACGAATATCGAATTCGACCAAAAGGAACTCGGCGAACCATTCTGTTGTTTTATGGACCAGCAGCCATTTCACCGCCAGTTCTGCTGCCAGTTGGTTCTGGCTCGCATGGATTCAGGTCTGACGCTTACATCAACGTTATTGACAGCATCGGAGATAAGATCGCCTTTGTATTTGACGTATTTGTAAGTGAAAATGATGTAAACCCTACTCAAGTAGCCTATATTGGATTTTTACAATAATTTTTGGCGTTGCTGATCGCTTGATAGGTTTATCCACCTCCGATCCCCGCGAGCGTATTGCTTGAAAACTTGACCGCAATTTTCGATGGATCCAACGACGACTTGGAGAAGCATTTGCGAAGTGGAAACCAGCAGGCGGCTGCCACCACCATCGTGTGCCTGGCATCCGTGATGAACGCTAGGAACGTGGACGCCGAGGGGTCAAATGCTACAACTGAGGAGACTGCAGTTTTTCACAACAGAATGACTGAGGTGCGACGTCGCAAATATTTTGTGTAGATAAACTGACTCCCTGAAATGTATGCTCCGCATTAAAACTACTATTTTTCACTGCCACTTGATTCCAGCTAAGAGACAATATGATTTCAATAATTGCCAAATTCTCTGTGGACACACCTGAGGATCTCGAACAAGTGAATTACGCTCTAAAAAACGCGATCCCTGTAGACAGAGTCAATCAGGTCACAGTCGAGTCTCAGGTAAGCAAACAGCAGCTCTAATGGTACAAATTGTAATCAGAACATTGCTTATTTTTTGCTATTCCTTTTTCAGGAGATTGCAGCCGAGAAGCTCTCAGAAATCAGCCATAGCTTTGGCCGCATCGGCGAAAAAATAGTGGTGAATGCGACTCCCACAGATCGTTGGCTGAGGTTCTATCATAGCATCAATGTGACAAGTGGGCTGCTGCAGGTGACGGTCTTGCCACTAAACCAAAAGCAGAACTTGAAGGTATCTGTGCAGCTCGGACGCCTGCCAACGCCGACCGACAGCATGCTGAATGCGAGTCAGGGCTCTTTCTACCTGCCGGCAGCGGTAAATGAAAGCTACTTCATTGCCGTGGGTCGAGCAGATTGCAATCGGGACGCCAGCGGAGATGTGACAGCCGCCTCGTGCCCAGACCCAGTCTTGTCCTACGAGTTCGGTCTATCTCTGTTTGTGTGCAGCATGTGGGACTCAAGCCTTGGCGTCTGGATCACTCCGTCTGAGGATGTGTGCCGGCCTCTGCCCAGCTCTGTTGCCAGCAAGCCGCGATTCGTCAGCAACTTGTTTGGCAGCTTCGGTGTCGGACTGAATGTCCTGCCGAATCTCATTGACTTCGGGACACTGTTCGAGAACTGGCAGGGCAAACTGGCTGACAGCGCGGCTGTGGTTGCTACGGTCGTCACGCTGTGGATCATCTTCATTCCCATAGCCGTGTGGCTTCGCCTTGTTGACAAGAAAGACTTGGAGAAGGTGAGCTGGGTCTTCGTTTCGCTGTTTGTCTCGCTGAAGTGATTGACTTTCGATTCCATTTTGCAGTTCAAGTACCTACCGCTCGTTGACGACTGTCAGCGGCAGTTCCGCTACCTGATGGATGTGTACACCGACAAGTACAAGGGCTGCAGCACAACGGGAACTCCGTTGTTGAGCATTGTCGGAAGAAACCACCTAGAAGCCTGCAGGATCCTCTCCGATGGAGTTCGCGAGGTGGGCAATATTTAATTTGGTAGAATCGTACTGTGGGAAATTGAACTATTCAACACATTCTTTGTTCATGTTAGAACCTCCGATCCGGTGACATCGATCACTTTACCATGACAACTGCAAAGCATCTGGGCGACATCATGCAGCTCAGTGTTACTCTGGAAGGCACTCGCCCAGTGTTTCTATGGACGCTGAGAAAGATTGTCATCACAGACCAGCTGTACAATGCCACGTGAGTAGTCAAATGTTTAGCAATCCCAAAAACGGCGATTAAGCCCGTAACCGTTCGCTCATGATTGCCAGGTACGTGTTTGTCAACTCGGAACCGATTGTCGGCTTCGATCCGTCAGTGGTTCTGAAACTGGCGACCAAGGAGCTTCTGGCGTTCCAGCCTCGATTTGTGAAGCTTAATCTGCAGCGCAAGTTTCAAGACGACCACCTGTGGATGTCCGTTTTCAAGCGCGATACCGACACAAACTTCAGCCGCCTGCAACGCTTCGGGGTGTGCTTCTGCCTGCTGTTCATGACCATGATTGCCAACGACATGTTCTACGGCGTAGGTGAGGAGAGCCAGGCTGCTTCTGACACGATCTCCATCGGACCCATAAAATTGTCAATCAACACTCTCTTCACCTCCTTCATGGGAGGTCTCGTAGTCATTCCCGTTTCTGCAGCGGTTACAATATTCTTTCTAAAGTCGGAGCGAAAGCCGGAGCCAAATAACGATGAGCCCGAGGACGTCATTCTTTCAACAATCGAAGAAAATACTGATGATACACTGACTACTGAGAAATTTAATGATGAGGTCAGACTCTTGGCTTGAGTTGTTCAGTTGTTCTACTCATATAGACAAATATAACAGCTATACTCAAATGTTTTAGACTATGCAAGTGTTACGAACCTCCGAGGACTTGAGCGGACGAGCGAACAACTACACAGAGAATCCCGCCAACACGCCGCTGGTGAAGAAGAGTTCCGGTTCGCAGCCAAAGCGATTCACCTTGCCGTACTGGTGCCAGTACATCGGCTGGGCTTTGGTTCTCGGCAGCATGGTTGGGGCTGGCGTGTTTCTGGTGTTCTACGCGATGCAGTGGGGGCAGGAGAAGTCGCAGCAGTGGCTGCTGGCCTTTGTGCTGTCGTTCATCCAGACAGCGCTGCTTGTTCAGCCTCTGAAGGTTTGAGTTTGCATGAGCGTGTATGATATTAATTAGATCGGTGTCATTTGTTATTGGACACCGTAGAACTAAATAACTACTTAATGTACTTGCAGGTGATTGTTATTGGGTTCATCCTTGTCGTCATCTTTCGAAAGGACTACGATGTTGAGCATACTCCGTTGGTTCGAGTCTCTCACTACAATAAAGTAGTTCAAAAGGGTATGCATGTTGTAATTGATCCTTTAATCCATTAAATTTATTCGCGATGCTCTGCATACATTAGTCATGGCGCAGAAACATTTGCAAGGCTTGTGCGACTTCAAACTTCTACAGAGGGCGTTGCCTACCTGCACGAGCTGCAGTCCGAGGCCAAGAAGGATCCCCTGAGAAAAGAGGCCATCAGCAGCTCCGTGAACGCCTGTCTTGCCATTCTGCTGCTGTTCCTGCAGTACTGCATCTGCTACGCCAGTCTGGACCCGATGATTTTCCAGCTGCACGAGAGCGTTCTGAACCACTTGAAATATGCTGATATTGAGTCTGTGTCGAACACTGTCGATCAAATGTACAGCGCACTCAACGACAGCTTTCTGCAATCCGTGTTCCCGAAGTCCGGATCCAAGCTCATCTCTGACGGCTGTGGCTATCGGCTGAGCCGCGTCTCCGTGCGGCAGCTGCGACGGCGTCGCAAGCCGGTCAGCGTCGGGCTCGTCAGCGACAGGGACAAAGACGAGACGCGCTGCTTTGCTCCCGGCTGGACGGAGCTGACGCCGTGCAACCTCACGAATGGCGAGCTTCTTGCCCAAGCCTTCATGAACCGTGTTGACGGTGCCGGATACTCGGGACAGCTGGCTGAGTACCGCGGAGGTGGCTTCTCGATCCTGCTGCCCGACAGCCTCGAGCAGAGCCGAGCTCTGATCGGCGAGCTGAAGAGCCTGAACTGGTTGGACCGACACACTCGCTTTGTGGCCATCGACTTGGACCTGCTGTATTCCGACATTAACCTGTTCACTTCTGTCACCCTGGCTGTTGAGCTGCAACCGTTTGGTGGAGCTCTGGTGAGCCATCAGCTGCTGAGCACTCGTCTCTATCGGTACGTCGGTGCCATGGGAGTGTTCGCTCTGGTCTCAGAGATTCTGGCTGGCATCATCGTCCTCATTCGGCTGGTCCTGCTTCTTTTGCGGTTGCGGAAGTTTCGAGATTTCTGGAACAGCTTCGAGAACTGGCTGGACGTTGGCGTTGCGCTGAGCATGACTGCGACCGCAAGCATCTACGGAGTCCGGACTGCCAACACTGGGGCCGCTCTCGAAGCTGCTGTGAACGGCGGCAGACCTCAGCTACGGGCTCTATTGCTGCTGAACCAGTACTTTTACTACTGCCTTGGCGCCGGCACCTTCATGCTTCAGCTGTCTCTGCTGGGTCTCGTCAGGTTCAGCACCAACCTCAGTCACCTGCTTGCTACGCTTCGCCTCTCTCTAAGCCAGATGCGCTCCTTCAGCATCGTCTTCTGTGTGATCTTCGTTGCCTTCAGCCTGCTCATGAATCTGCTGCTTGGCTCAGTGCAGCAGCAGTTCAACTCACCAGCTGGCACAATGTCCACCTTGTTCACTGCGATGCTGGGCAAGTTCGACATACAGATAGTCACTCACCACGGACTTTTACCGAAGATAGCCTTCTCGATCTACGTCTCCTTTCTTACGTTCGTCATCGTCAACTTCTTCGTCAGCGTTCTGAATGAAAGCTACGAGATGTCCAAGAACTGCGAGGTCGCCGGAGCGCGCGACTTCCAGATTGTGCAATTCATCCTGCAGCGATTCAAAAACACCTTCTGGAATAGAGCGCAGGAGAGTCGTATGTGGATTCTGACGGTGAGTTAACCCGGGAGACTGTTTAGCACTGGTTAGTCTTGTTACTGAGTAATGTTGTCGTCATTTCAGTCGCGTTCGATGCATCCATTGACCTGGTGGAAATGAGGCTGAACGCGGTGGAATCCCTGCTGAACAGGCACAGTGCTGCGCTGCGCACATGGGACCGTGCTCATGCCCACCTGAGTGTGGATGCGAGAACTGGGTCGCAATTCAAAATGAGTGATTAATCCAGAAGTGTCGAGAAAATTGAGAGCTTGAAAAAAATAAGAAACATTGTACCTAGAAAGATAAATTTGCGATTCAGACGTAAGACTAAACAAACTGTGTTACTAGACGAGAAGTAGATACACAGATAGCTACTCCTAATTTTTAGGGGCCGAGGATCGGAAATGGCCGGTCAATTCGTCCTGATTTTGGTGTCTACAGTGTACTGAGAATCGTAAACTACAAATGCAGTTGTTTTTTGAATGAGACTTCTTCTGGCTCTGTCCCTGAGTTTGCTGTGCGTCTAACTTTGTTTTTATTCTGTGTGCATCTGTTTTTCCGAATATTTTGGCCTCGTTGCCGTCCAAAAACTTTTTTCTTTTTATTGCTTTTGATACCTAGCTTATCTTTATTTAATACGCTCGTATTTCAATCTTAATTTTTACTCCTAGCGACTATCAACTTTCGATTTCGATTTTGATTATATAGCGATTTTATATAATCAGTCTTGAATCGAAGCAGTAGTCTGTACGACGTTAGCAAAGAAGGCAATTGCGTGGTCGTAGAAATAGAAAAGCATATTTTTTTTTATCTTTCGACCGGCCGGCCTTGTACGCTTCAGCTGCTCTGAGCTTAAATAATACTTTAAACGGTGATTATACGCTCGTATACGTATATGGCTAGCTTTAGCAAAATACACCCACACCCACACCGCACCCACAGCCGGTCACATGGAAAAGTGGGCAGCGCCTGCAGCCACTAGTCCAGCTGCGCACGGAGCTCGCCCGCCACGGGAATCCGACGATGACGCCCGTTGTTGGCATTGGTGACGTCAATGAGAGTTCGCAGAAAGACTCGAGCGGGACGAGCCACCTTGCAAAACCAGCCGATCTTGCCCACCAGCTTTTGGAGCTGAAGCTTTGACAAACTCTTAGCGCTCTGGCAATCACGTAGCAACATCCGCAGCTCATCGGTCTTGCTCTGCGGCAGGGACAGCAGATCGGATGTGCTGTCTATTTGCACTCCCAGAAACGTGATGCACGTAGCAGGTGGGCTGGTCTTTTCCCAATTGATGCAGAATCCCAGCGAGGGAAGCAAGTCCAACAGCAAGTTGTGAGCTTCTAAGCAACTCTCAAAGGTCTCGGCAGCAACGTAGAAGTCGTGCAGTTAGACAACGACTACCTGCTTGTGCGGGTCGCGCAGCTTCGAACTGATGTAGCGCCGAACAGCCTGGGTGAGACGGTGAAAAATGTTGACCGACGCTGATGCACCGAACGGCAGTCTGGTGTCCACCAAGTAAGTCGGATGCGGATCACCCGCGAAGTGCCACTTGATGCCTGTCAGCTGATAGCAGTCCGGGTGAATGCGCACGCTACGATATGCCTGGCTGAGGTCAATTTTGCTCATGAACCAGTTGCGCTTCAGGCGCCGCGTCAGGTCATCGACGCTTGCAAACCGCATTTTTTGACGCTCTGTGTAGCAGGCACAGGCGCATGTGGATTAGGTGGATTCCTCCGTTGCTCTTCTTGATGGCTCCAAGCGGGCTGACTTTGACGGGGACATCTATGCCCAGCTCTGATGCGCGCACATAGCGGCCAGAGTCTCAAGTTCCTCTCTGATCTGGGACTCAACCAGCTGGTAGGTGTCCTCAGAAAGAGGGGATTCGTAATTGCTGACTTCGGAGGCTGATTGGGCTGGCTTTTTGACGATGAGGAATCCATGGCGCCAGCCAAAACGGAGAAACTCTCCGCATCCGGATCGTTGGCTAGAACAGGCTCTTAAGCTGATGGCGAAAGCGACCAGGTCGAGGCCGGTGACTGGGCTGGCGGCTGAGCTGGCGGCTGGGCTGGCGGCTGAGCTGGCGGCTGGGCTGGCGGCTGGGCTGGCGGCTGAGCTGGCGGCTGGGCTGGCGGCTGGGCTGGCGGCTGGGCTGGCTCCTGGGCTGGCGGCTGGGCTGGCGGCTGGGCTGGCGGCTTGGCTGGCTGCTGAGCTGGCGGCTGGGCTGGCGGATTAGGCGATTTGGCGGCCGCTATGGTACCACCAGGTGCGGCAATAGCCGATGACGGATGAGGCGAGATGGATAAGAATGAAGCTGTAGGCGAGTTTGGAGGCGAGGTTAAAGACGGAGCAGGCAAGGCAGCAGGCGAGGCGGAGGGCGAGGCGGTGTCAATCAGTTTTTTGGACCCGAGCCATTGTTGTGCTGGTGCTGATTGGCCGGATGCGGAGCCTCACAGATGCGGCAGACATGTGCGAAATTGCAAGGCTGCTTCTGGCAGCCCCGGTTGCTGTTAAAGAGGCCGCAAATCGTCTGGCCCCATGATGTTGCTTGGCTTCTTCCGGAAGACTTTTTGCTGCCCGTCTTTCGCAGGTTCTTAGGCGCGGTCATGTGCTTTATTATGAGATTGAGGTCTGGGCTTTCCCAGTCTCGTTGCCGCTCGTGATGTAACAGACGCATGTCCTGATCGTATCGTAGGACGACATTCCAATCGTAGTCTGCTTCCATGAGCTCGCCGATATGTATGTTGAAATTGAGGTAAGCCTTCAAGCGCCGCACATCGATGCTTCCATCGCTTCCTTTGGAGACGAGCTGGTTGGACTCAAGCAGCTGCTGCATTATTCTGGCGTTAGCAGCGATCCATTTCCCTGTGCTGATGCTGTCAAGGCTGGGCGCACCGCCCTTCGCCGCGCCCCGGTCGCGATCATGCGTCAGACAAGCCATCTGCTCCAGTCCACCATCCACGAAGTTCGGGATGAGCAGAGGGCGTCGAGCCGGCCGCGCCTCCGCTGAAAGCGAGCCAAAAAGTGCCGAAATCGGGTCGACCTCTCCAGCTGTGGCGGCGGCATGCAGACTGATTTCCTGCCGGAGTTGCGCCTCTCGCTTCTTCAGTTCTAGCAGCTCGATCCGCGACCGAGCTTGCTGAATTTCGCTGTCAAGTCGGCTCTCTTGGGTGATGTTGGCGGTGTCAATATTCTCCGATTCTTCGCCGTTCAGCAGCTGATTTATCGCAGCATTTGCTTCATCTCCTTCTGCATCGTCTGGAACTTCGGCGTCGCCTGGCTGTGGTGGAGCAGCTTGAAGCCGCTCAATAAGCTCTTGCTTGTTTCCCGAAACCGGTAGGCCATTGTCTCTTAGGGCTGCGCGCAGTTGGGCTACTGATAATCGGTCGAGGTCGGACATGGCGCCAGATGAAAAAACTTTTTTGAGCTAGAAAAATTTTGAGCTCACGCAGGCAGCCAAAAAACGCAGAGTCAACTGGGCGAGACGCCATTAAAAAGGGCGACGGCGCAGAGGCTTAAACCCACCCCACCAAGCCACCACCCCACGCACGCAGAGCCAAGCGACCCCCACACAGCGCGGACCGAGGGAGAGAGAGAACGTACGCAAAGCAAAACAAGGCAGGGCAGAGGGGGTTTAAAACTGGTTATTGACTAGTCAAGACCAGTCACAAACCAACACAATACTTTAAACGGAGATTATACGCTCGTATACGTACGCTCGTATTATGGCTAGCTTTAGCAAACAAAATTTTCTTTATTGAAGTAAGTATCGTAATCAGGACCAATTTGAAAGTTGTAAAAATTTTAGTAGAAATGTAGCTGTTTTGTTTAAATTGGTATAAACGAGTGATTTAACTCACCAAAGGTAAAATGCTCAAAAATAATTTCGGAATAAGAAAAGTAATGATTAAATACATTAGTTAAAAGCTTTTTAAATAATAAAACTAGCTACGTAATCGAGTTAAAATAAGCACGTTTACATTGTAGACTATCCAGTACGCACACGTACAAGCGCATGTATGTCGATCGTAAAGCATCATTGAATTAGCTAGCTAGCTAAAACTATCCTACGAGGCGTGGTTACTCGTAATTGTTATCATTTGCATTAAGCATCCCTTACAAAAATACGCTATTTTCTTTGAATGACCAGAGTGGGAGAAGGTAAATATTTAATTATCAATCAACTCTTTCTCAAAAGTACTTTTTATAGCTATCGATGTACACTCAGCAACAGTCAAAACCGCCACCCTAACGAGAGAGGCGACTTCTCTCTCACCTCAACTGCAAGTGACGTAACTTGCGCCACGGCGTGGCTAAAGCTGGGTGAGATTGAATGCAGGAGAGGGCAATCAGGGGATGCAGGGGATGCCCCATCTGCTTCTTTCACCCCACATTAGACGGAGCAGGGTGGCTGGCGCGGTCGGAGTTCGCCTGACAATCCGCAGCAGACGTCGATTTGCCCTGGCTGTTGAGCCGCGGAGATCATGGCGCTGGCTGCCTATGGCTGCGTGCTGAACACTACCAGTATCTTGGGACTTCGTTAACAGCGCTCGAATTGTTGAACGTGATCGGCCAAATTGGCGAGCAACTGCGCTGATGGACGCACCAGCTTCTAGCATGCCAACAGCGCGCCATCGTTCAGCGTCTGTCATATGCCTGACCATTGTCACGTGTACTGCTGCACCCCCAACCCCAGTCCCTTTTGTACTCTCACCCTGGAATTCACTCTCACCCAGCTTAGCCACGCCGTGGCGCAAGTTACGTCACTTGCAGTTGAGGTGAGAGAAGTCGCCTCTCTCGGTAGGGTGGCGGTTTTGACTGTTGCTGAGTGTATCTGTCTATTTAAAAATAAAGCACGTTTATAATTTTTTGGTTACTTATTGAATCATTAAGCTGCTATATGCTTTAATTAACCCAATTTATTCAGTTTTTTTAATCCGTAACAACCTAATCTACGCGCTGCATAATTTTTTCAAGCGTAAATACATGTAATAAAAGAAATGATAATTTTATTCTTCGTCGCCCTTCCATTCAAGGTGAAATAGGGAAGCGGTGAAATTGACAGTGCGGTCAAATTGTGGCGGTCAAATTGTGGCAGTTGATTGCCGAACTCCCAAATAAATCACATCGCAGTAAAACTAATTTTTAGTTCTTCAAATTTTTAATTTGAATTTTTAATTTGAAGAACATGTAAATTCCTACAGAATTAGCAGCTGCAGGGTACTATATAATCGTTTCCTTATAGACGTTGGTCTGAATGTTCAGAGATCGCTACTCACCCAACCAAACAGAAACTCAACAGCCGGAGACCAGGCAATCCACAGTAACCGAATCGGCTTAGTGCTTCGAAGCTGTAGGCCCGGGATGATGCTGTTGCAGTCTTTGCTGATAGCTAGCAGGTTGATGATCTTAAACTCGTCGATCGATGCCGTTGACCGGGCGGGGGATTCGTCCTTGATGATGAGGGGGTTGTCGCAATCTTGGGATCAAGAGACGACGGTCGTGACTCTGGAGGTCTGAGTCCGGGAGTCCAAAAAGGTTGACGAAGTCAGGACGAGTTGAGACCAAGCGGTCCAAAAACATTGGTTTATATAGCCGCCAACTGGACCTCAATTTGTTATAATGGAACACCTCGATGCTGATTGGCTGAGCCGATTTGTTATAACTGACGTCGAATTTTCTGATTGGCTGAACTTGTTGCCACCCAAACTCACGTGACCAAAAGATCCTATCAGTTCCCTCGGGGCCATAAAAATACGCCAGGTTTCATCGTAAATCACTCAAAATCGCTACATTATGATTTATGACCTTTCGTGTAGGAAATACAAAAATTAATGAAAAAAATGCATAGAAAGATCTCATTAAATCGAAAGTGAAGATGGTGAAGAGAAATCGATAATCCCTGATCCCAAAGTACTTTTAGGGGTAAAACGCATAGCTGTCAAAACTGTCAAACGCTTGAGTGAACACGAACAATAGGCCCTGACTTCATAAATCTGATGGCCTGTCAAAAATGATAAGAAAAAAGCTACCACCCGCATCCTCTCAGACCATCTGGCGCCAGCCTCAACACTGAGGTGCACAGGTGGCTGTCAGACCAGTTCACAAGCAATTATTTATGACCCCAAAAGTAGCGAAAACCGCGCCTATGTTATTATGTTTACAAGTATAGAAAAATCATATAGCTGCAAAGATCCTACTACATGTAGTACATGTATGAATTCAAGGAAAATTACATAAAAAGGAAAAAAATGCCCATAGGCTGCTTTTAGTAGGCTAACAAGTTCGGAACCCATGTGCGAGCGTGAAATTTGGAAAAAAGTGCGTCCTTCTCAATATGTTGTGCATACTCTTTTTTTCTGAAAACCTTCCCAGCAGTAAAATATAAGTCATGCCGCCTCTAAAATGGCATATTATTAACTTCTATTGGTCGGGTATTTTAAATTGGTTTATTTGAGGTATTCTAGCATTTAGCTGATGTCCAGAAATTAATATGCTCATAGACATCTCAAACGATATCGGATGACTTTGAAAGTTACGAGCGTAATAGGATATTTCATTAACAGTAGAAAGACCAGGCTATTTTTCCCCATGGGGAAAGACCACGGGGGTGAATTAAAAATACACACGACTCATTTCACGATAGCTCGCCAACAGAATTACCGATTTTCGTAGAAGTCCACCATATGAATCAAAATATTTTGCCCTTTCCGACGAACTAACTAACTTTCAAAGTCATGCGACGTCAGCATCGTCGAGATATTCAACGATTCTTGTCGAAGACACTGGTGGCAAGGACAACCAACACTACACTGTATAAGCCTCTATGGTGAATCCATATTGGCTCAATAACCTGGGTCCATCTGTCGTAGAGGCCTTTTCTCTCAGCATCCCAGGCACCAGGGTCCCCTTCATCACCGTCTGGAGCATCGGCGGCGACCGTCGGGACCTTCAACAAAAGCACCTGATCAGTATCTCAGAGACGGCTGCGTTCCCAAAACTGAAGTGGAAGAATCCTCTTCTACATGCAGCATTCAGTCAGTAGACATAATCAGTCAATGAAATGGACAATGACGACCCTCTAGGCTGACCTGTAGACATACAGGCGACCTTCGGGACCTTCAACGGAGTGCCACCACGCGGCCCCGACGAGCTGGCACAACCAACATCGTGATTTTTCTATCAAGGCACCAAACCAGGCATGTTTGCATATTTTACAATGGTTCTGTTCCATGTTTAGCATTCAGCTCTGTCTAGATGACCTTCGGGACCTTCAACGGAGTGCCACCACGCGGCCCTGACGAGCTGGCACCTCCAACATTGTGATTTCTCTATTAAGGCACCAAACCAGGCATATCTGCGTATTATACAATGGTCCTGCACCATGTTAAATTCGAAACTGCCGAACATCGTCAGCGGACTACCACAACGGACAAGCTCTACGGCATCCGAAACGTTTGGCAGTCAGCTGCGCCATCCTTTTCTTTCTGGGCCGTACCTCTGCGTCGACGAAACTCTGGTTGTTTACTGGGGTGTGGATTGTGACTTCACGGTCTTTCTGAAGGAGAAGCCCGGTCGCAAAGGTGCCAAGCTGTTCCTGCTGACATCGGCTGCATGGGAATCCAGAGATTCAGGATGACATGGACATCCGCTATGTGTTCAATGCGGAAATCTGCACTGGCAAAGAAACACTGCTGTCCACTGCTTTTGCATCACAGGAATCCGATGCTCGGCTGGCCAAGGGCTCCGAGGTGTTGAGTGGTGAGCAAGTTGTTTGCCGCATGGCTGATCCATTCAGATGACACTGGTACAGGAAATGGGATTCACGTTTCTTGGAGCAGTGGTGCGCACTCGTGGTGAGCTACCAAGAGTGGCACGGACACCTGCAACAGGATGTTCCGCACATCCGACTGCAAGCGAAAGTCCGACTCATGCGAGAAGGCAATCTTCTCCGGCGGCGTACTCAACGTAGCAGCTGTGAATGCCGCTGCTATCTGGACACTGGCGCACCCTGAGATCTGCGCCTCGCCGAACTATCGCAACGAGTTCCAGCGCAAGGCAGCGGCGCAACTTCTGCAATCTCTGATCGAGGAGCGCTCGCAATCGGCCGCTCTTCTTCAGAACCTGTCCAATCATCACCGGCTGATGTTCCGGCTCGCAGGTTGCCAAATCAACGACGAGCAAATGAAGGAACAGGCACGCGAAGCGGCGGCTGTGGTGTCAGTTGACGGCTGAAAGCGCTGTGCAACATGTGCGAGACAAAAGTCAAAGGACGAGAAGCTTTGAGTGCGACAACAAGGAAGTGCTGCATATGTGACGAAGGAATTTGCCGAAGACACTGCGATGGAAGGGACAGTGAGTCACCATTACTGCGCACGTTGTGCACCAAATTAAATAGTGACAATTAACTCCGCTTTTGTGTCTATGTGTCGGTGTTCAGATCTTTCTGCTCTGAATTTTCTGAAATATCATTTTTGACATGCTTGTAATATCATTTTTGACATTAAATATTTTATATTTTTTGGTCGCCAATTAAATCTGTAACTCTCCGATTTAACACAGTGCAAAAGCATTGCATAATATGCAGACATGCATAGTTTGGTGCCTTGATAGAAAAATCACAATGTTGGGGGTGTCAGCTCGTCAGGGCCGCGTGGTGGCACTCCGTTGAAGGTCCCGAAGGTCGTCCAGACAGAGCTGAAAGCTGACCATGGAACAGGACCATTGTATAATATGCAGACATGTTTGGTTTGGTGCCTTGATAGAAAAATCACGATGTTGGGGTGTCAGCTCGTCAGGGCCGCGTGGTGGCACTCCGTTGAAGGTCCCGAAGGTCGTCCAGACAGAGCTGAAAGCTGAACATGGAACAGGACCATTGTATAGTATGCAGACATGTCTGGTTTGGTGCCTTGATAGAAAAATCACGATGTTGGGGGTGTCAGCTCGTCGGGGCCGCGTGGTGGCACTCCGTTGAAGGTCCAGAAGTTCGCCTGTATGTCTACAGGTCAGCCTAGAGGGTCGCCATCGTCCATTTCATTCACCGATTATGTCTACCGACTGAATGCTGCATGCAGAAGAGGATTCTTCCACTTCAGTTTTGGGAACGCAGCCGTCTCTGAGATACTGATCAGGTGCTTTTGTTGAAGGTCCCGACGGTCGCCGCCGATGCTCCAGACGGTGATGAAGGGGATCCTGGTGCCTGGAATGCTGAGAGCAAAAGTCCCTGCGACTGATATGCATAGTTTGTTGAGCCGATGTGGTTTCATGATGAGATTTCGTGAGCAGAAAAATTTTGCGAATGTTGGTGGTTTTTGCCACCAGACACCCCGAGGAGAATCGTTGAATATCTCGACGATGCCGATTTTCCGTGATTTTTTGAAGTTGCTTCATCGAATAGAGCGGAAAATTTTAGCCCGTGTTCTGGATTTTCATGGCAACTGGTTGAATAGTTTTGGAGATCCAGACAAAGGGAAAATGTGTGCATTTGAAATACACCCCCATGGTGTTTCTACTGTTAAACGATTAGATATATACATGTATTCATCAAAATGGATTTTTTGTACGAGCGTACATTACGGCGATGGATAACGACGCCATACCTTGGCTAAAGTCGGAATGTTTTTCGGGATGCACACAAACGAGTGTGCGTGCACGTTGGCTATAGTGTACACGTAAAAGTCAAGGACTACTTTCCACGAAAGTTGAGTCTTGTGTCCTATATTTAAATGTATATATGTTACTTTAGTCGTCTTTGGTAAAAGTACCCCCTACATGTACATGTATTTTCCAGCGACACATCGCCGCCGGCGTCAGACTGCTGTTATACAGTAGATACAATACATGCAAGCGCTTAGGAATCATCAGAAGGGTACGTACAATATTAATGACTTTTTAGTACTCTCCTGTAGACTCAGTTGTAAAGAACGTTTTTACCTAGATTTACGACCATACGTTATTTACGGCTCGTCATCGCTACGAGTGCACGTACTGATGATGCATATTTATTTTTAGACTTGCTTGTTACTGATGTATTTGGTCGGTCTTGGTTGCCATTTCATGCATGATGGCATCTGTACAAACATTAACTGTTTGTTAATTTGCATGAATTTTGCATACCAGGCCTTTAGTTGGATCAGTGAATGCTAAGCGCTTGATTTATTAATAAAGAGTCACAAAACAGCAGTTAAATTAGCAAACTGTTTAACGTTAAAGCTAATGTTAATGAAATAAAACTGAGCCATAAGACAGAGATTGAGTATTTTTATTGGTTTAAACCGAAATTTTTATTTGTAAATGTCTGCTGGTTTTTTAAAGCGGCAAGGCAGCAGTTTTTATTTTCATTATCAAAGAAATTAAATTAAAAGGTTATAAGCATCAGTCTCAGTCAGTTGGCTAAGTTTCAAATCGAGCGCGCTGGGCAGCGGGGGTGAAGAGTTCAACAGCTAGGCTTTCTTGCCGGCGGGTCCCGTAGATTCTCGCGTCAACGAGCACAGGTACTCTATGGCGGCTCGGCAAGCCTGTTCTTTGGCGTTGGCGACGCTTGCTCCGTTGCTAACAGCAACGATAGTCGGCATAGTGGATAGTTTGACAACGGCTCGGTATTGTCCGCTGCTGTTGTCGGAGCCGTTGTCAAGGAACTGCACCCCGAATCGGTGCTGCTTGCTCAGCTCCATCAGCTGGTCGCTGGCGCTGCTGGGACCGGCTGTTGGCGTCTCCAGAGGCGGCAGCGTTGCGCCGGCCTTGCGGTTTCTCACTCCGCGGAACAGTCCATTGACTTCGGCGCCAGCGCGAGCAGCCGACTGAAGTCGCTTGGACGAGCGCAACTCTTGGAATGCGGCCTCGTCCAGCGGACTTGGCGGCGGAGTTGCCGGCTTCTGCTGAGCTGACGCAGCCGCCGCCGCCTTCTTCTTGTTGTTGCCGTCTCCGGCGGTGCTTTTTTTTATCTCAGCCAGGGCGGACTGGCAGCAGTTTGCTTCCGTGCAGGCTGCCAACTGTTGCAGCATGGCCTGGGCGCAGGCTCGCTTAGCCAGTTGCTTGGAGCGTCCAACGCCTCTGTCGGTGTGACCCTGAAGCTTCACAGTGCAGGTGAACTGGCGCTTGCTCGGATTGTCGACGTTGCTACACTCGAACGTGTAGGAGGGCAGCGGCCACAGTCGTGCTGGCAGAGTTCTTGAAGTCGACCGACTGGATTGTCTTCGACTGGCTTGACAATGTCCGTCTTCTTGACGTCGAGGCTCTCGGTAGGTTCGGTAGGCTTCAGGGGCTGAGGCTGCGGCATCGGTTGTTCGGGCTTCTTGTTTTGCTGCTGCTGCTTCTTGCCACTCTTCTTGTCAACTAGAGCCGCAGCAGTGGAGAAAATCTTGCTGGCCATCGCGTGTTTGTTGGATTATAGTGAGCCGTTTAGAAACACCGCGTGCTTAGAAGAACTGCTGAAGGAGGGACGGTCGCTGCTCGGTCGAACCGAATCCTTGAGGAGCGGTCAAGTAATCAAGCTTTACTCTTCAAAACCGTCTCCCGTGAGAGAGGGAGCAGCCATAGACTATGATTTTGGTACAGAATGCAGCTTTGCGAATTGGGTGTAGCAAAGTAGCTGACACTTTCTGCCAGAGACAATTTTTTGCATATTACATGTACTCTCGCTTCTAGTTTGTATACTTGATAGAATAGAAAGTTCAAAAATCTTGGTCATGGCATTACTCATGCATTAGCAGCTCCCACTGAATGGCCAGGGTCCGGGCATTAGAGGAGCAGAGGGAGGCTCCACCCCGTAGGGAAGTTGCATACATGTAGTTACTTGTACATGCAGTTATTTAATCTGTATTGCGATCGTATGTCGTATAACATGTGTAGCTGGGGATGTGCCTAATTACTAGTATGCGCTGATTCGTCCTTCCCATGCACCCATGTTATTTAGCTGCTGGAAAAACCCGAACCCACGGTTCAGAGCGACATTCTTGCGCGAACTCCATCGCTCACAATTCATCCAATACCCGCTGGTGACGGATAGAGTGTCAGGGGGTGATCTGTCTACACACCTGTTATCCACCTTTAAGCACTGACACCTCTTTTACCCATTCGTCACCTCTTGACACTTACGATCGAGCGTATATTTGTCACCCGCGACAGTCGTGTACTGTCAATTATCATCACCAGGAACCCAAACTTGTAACAAAAATAAAATCACTTAAAATAAACAAAATATTTTTAAATTCACTTCGGCTTACATGTGTATGCCCACAAGAACAAGATTTGACTCTAAATTTTTATGTATTTAACTCCAGAAAAACGATTAACAGTTTGAGTTAATTAAAATTAATTAAATTTCAGTTAGTAACAAGAAGACGTGTGACCGCTAAACAGTTTGGACTGTGCAATAATAGCGTTGGAAGAAAATATAGCGATCCACAAATATCTAGATACAATTAACAGAAATCAATTGGCTCAACTTAACTGACAATTATAAAACAAGACAGTAATAAAGTTGGGGAGTTTTTATAAGTTTCAATTTTAAATTCCCTATAATGTGTGGTTTAAAGCAAGTAAGAAAATTCTATATAAAGTTGAAACCATTAAAACAAAAAAGAAAAAAACTGGTCAGTTATCACAACAAAGCGGAGGCAGACTTATACGGAATCACATGAACTTTCAAAGAGCAGTCGTAGCAAACAGCAAGTTTAGAAGAAGTGAGCTCTGCTTAACTGAAAGCTATCTTCGTTTACTTCTCATAGATATACTTTCTTACACCGCTTGGAGACTCAAGTGCCGGTTTGTTTTGTTTTACTCCTCTGCCGCCTCTGCCGGGGCCGCTTCATACTGCTGCAGCTGAATAAAATATATATCAAGAGCTATAAATTTCTGCTGCTTCTACTAGGGGAAGAGAAAATTATTTAAAATGAGAATTAAATAGGGTTGTTCTCATTGAAATAAGATTATTGGAGACTGATCGGCTTAAAGAAGATTGATTGGAAGCCGATCTACTTAAAGAATATTGATTGGAAGCTGATCTACTCAAAGAAGATTGATTGGAAGCCGATCTACTCAAAGAGAAGATTGATTGGAAGCCGATCTACTCAAAGAGAAGATTGATTGGAAGCCGATCTACTCAAAGAGAAGATTGATTGGAAGCCGATCTACTCAAAGAAGATTGATTGGAAGCCGATCTACAAAGGGAAGTTTAAGAAGATTGGAGCGGATGTACTGAAAGCTACTCACCCGCCCTCGAAGCTCTTGGTTCTCAGCCTCCAGCTGTTCTTTCCGTGTCCTTAGCTCGGTGATCTCCACCTTCATGGCTTCAACGTCTGGCGCATCAGGGCCAGCGGTGCCCAGGTGCAGCTTGAGAAATTCCAACGCATTGTTAGGCTTCTCCGGCTCTTCGTACAGGCCTACCAGTACTTTAAAAATAAAAATATCGATTTGCAAAAACATCAATCTCTAATTTTAAGCATAGTATTTGGCAAAATAAAAAATTAATCTCACCCTTAGTCAAAGCATCCAACACGCCAGCCTTCTCCAAGTACTTGCGAAACTCCTCACGCTTGGAATCAGCAGCCTATAAATGAGAAAATTGCATTGAAATTAACTATTTAAGTTTATTTTAAAAAGTAAATGGTTTATATAGAATATTTCTCTACAAGCTAAGACTTTTAAACTATTTAGAGCGTTTTGGAGCTTTTCAAACATTAAACAAATTTGAGTAAAAAGCTAATTTTTACTTAGGTCTTAAAATCAAATGCCGATGCCATTTTTTAAGAATTTTGTAAAAACAAGTTTGGTACCCCACAATTGGACTGCATCTACTTGTATAAGTAAATACAGCTGAGCTGAGTAGGCCTATTGTACCGATATACAGTGACTTCTACCTAAAAATTCTGCAAAGCAGTAAAATCTGTATGCTAAGTATAAAGTTGCAGTTAATGGTTTTGTTACAATGCTAGGTCATATACCTTTATGACCATGTCTTCGATTCAAGTTCGAACACACATAACATAAACACATAAAATTATGAAGTTAAAACTTATTTTAATATTGCCTAAGCCTAAAGAGAATTTCAGCAAAATATAACATTTGTAGTTGTAGTTGTAGACGCTTCTCTACGAAGCTAAATAAATCAATCGAAAACAAAGAAAGAATGTTTCATTAGTACACAATGTACATCATTTTAATCTAACACATAGGATAAGAAAAGAGCAGTATTGAGTAAGTTACCTTGTATGATGTCATTGTATCTTTGTAAGAACTCTTTTAAACTCTTTTAAACTCGCATAAACTGTAGAAATTTGTTTACATCACAAGAAAAAATGCACTATTTTACGAATTTAATTTCTATGTTGCGTTGCTATTGTAAATGAGTTAAAACAAAACTGTAAATATTGAATAAGTAATTTAAAGCAAACTGCTGCTTAAATTCAGAAAATTAACTAAGTTACACAAATTTAAGTCTTATTTTTGAGATTAAGAAATTTAAAGATTTAAAAAAATATATTTTTACGAGCTGTCGGCCGCCATTTATCTGTTATAATAATAGGCCTAACACTTATGACTTATCAATGATTCTTAGTTTTTGTCTTCATCTGTCCGATTGCATTATTGGCGTAAGGGCTGTGCTATTTAAGGCAAAATCCAGTAAGCCTGTGCGCATGTTTAGTAAAGTATAAATATATTTTTATGTATCGTATCCATAATTTCTTCAAAATGTCTAAATGTAAATAATTTATAATTGTGCATATATTTTTAACCCTTCTTAAAAACTGAACACTTCCACTTCGGTTCAGTTTCAGTTTCAGCCTGGTCCAACCAGGCTCAGCTCAGGCGTCAAGATTTTTTTTTTAGTCTCACTGTCACTCTTTATGAGCATTAGGCTGCAGGCGTAGGCCTACAGTAGTAACTAGCAGTAGCTAGGCCTATGGGCTATGCTCACACTTTATTTTAGGTTTAGGCCCTATCATTTGCTTAGCGATTCTAGTTCTAGGCCTATTCAGTAGCTCGGACGGGAGGCCTATGGGCTGGGACGAGAATCCCGCGAGATTCGGGAACAGGTCTAGTGATTACTTGAAGGTATTTTGCTTTAACTTGTACTCGTTACATTATTTAGGTCATATCAAATTCGTTGTGCTTGATCTTGACAATCTTTTCTCAATTTTGTTTAACTTTAGACAATACACTAAAAGACCTGATCCCGATTTCCCGATATCCCGATCCCTATCCCGTCCGAATATTTCAATCCCGTCCGACCTCTACTATACAGCTGAGTAGGCCTAGGTGCCTACTAAGTTTCTATCTATGATATTTAACACTAGGCCTAGTTAATAGGCCCTAGCCTTCCCCCCCCCCCTAGGCCCTAGGTGGCCTAGGCCCTATACCTATAGTTATAAGGCCTAGGGCATATCAGTGGTAGATCTAGAGTTTCATTTTGGGA
Source organism: Macrostomum lignano (assembly GCA_002269645.1). Classification (NCBI taxonomy): domain Eukaryota; kingdom Metazoa; phylum Platyhelminthes; family Macrostomidae; genus Macrostomum; species Macrostomum lignano. The sequence continues at coordinate 68,148 of NIVC01003091.1, read as the reverse complement.
GGGGGGCAGTCTAAGTTTGGGATGCCAACATGGTCACTGGTCAGATCATCATATTCCATTTTGATTTTGTCATAGGCCTAGGCCTACTGGATGATGAAGTGACCAAAAGCAAAACAGCTTTGAGAAATAATATGATAAAGTGACCAAATATTTAGGTATAGTCTAGGAGTCTAGGAATATTCACCCTTGTAGTTTTTATAAAATAGATATTTTAGCATTATCAATTTAACTGGACAAAAATAAAAAGCCTATTTGTCTAGTATTAACCAGATAAACGGGAAAGCATGGCCATTATCCAGTAACCAGACAAATAACTACATCGCTATTTGTCTGGTCACCGGACAAATAACAACTGCCTTAGTTATATTAGATAGGCCTACTTTGTCATCAACTAATCAATCAAACAAACTTGAAGTTGGAACTAATATGATTGGTAGATGATGAAATGACTCTCTTAAGGTAGGCCCCCTAGTGCATACTAATTAAGATAATGAACTGATTTTAGTCAAAGTAAGCACCCCAGACCCATAGTCAGGATGATATATATTAGGCCAGAAATTTCTGGTGTACAATTGAAAATTTTACTTTTTTTGGCATACAATTGGTGTAAAAAATGAGGCAAAATATATATATTTGGTGTACCTTTTGGTGTGACACCGTGGCGTAAATCATAAAAACCGTAAAACTTGTAAGATAAAAGTTCATAAATGAAAGTTCATTGTGATTTATAAAAATTAAAATTTCCACGCAAACTAATTGTGTAATTTTCTAAAAAAACTTTAAAAAATATGATGTTAACTAGTGTGCTGTATTTGGTGAGTGAAGCAGATAAAGTAGAGGTGTTTATAAAGTAGGCAAAAATGTATAACACACAAAAAGGTCATTTATTGTCGCAAAGCTTAGAAAACCTAGCATAAGTTCCTAAGACCTTGGTGTACATTTCAGTATAAAGTGGCATAGATTTTTTAGGGGGGACTTTATTCTGGCATATACCATGACATGATCCTGACTATGGCCCCAGACACCCTAAATGATGAAATGGCAAATTATAAAATGACTAGAAACCACTAATGCAAGTATAAAGATACCAATTTTTAAGCTAAAGGGTGCAAAAAGTATAAAAAAGGCAAAACATCAAGTTTAAAGGCTTAAAATGTAAAAAATCATGTAGAAAGCAAAAATGTCAAGCTTAAAGGTGCAAAAAATTCATTAGAGTCAAAAAATCATGTTTAAAGGATATAAATTTAGGTTTTTAGGGGGCGCAATATGTTTTGTCAAGTTATTTCTGCCCCTGGAGTATACCTATATTATATAGCTTATAACTGCATATCTATAAATGTAACCTGAAGGAACTAGGGACATAGATGTTGCTAGTCACTTGGTCAACTGACATTTTATCAAATGGTTAATAGTGACAATTTGGTAGGGGTTAATAATAATAATAATAATAATAGTTACGCCCCACGCCAGCCACGGGAGTGGCCAAGAAGGGGGAGCGTCAAATCGTCCGTTTCAGAGCCAGGTCTCTAATGTGCTTCACACTGGCCGTCTGGCTGGGTGCTCGCACATCTTCAAAAAGGCGGTCGACGTAGCGAGCTGACCGTCCCTGACCACGTCTGCGCGGTCCCTGCGGGGTCCACATCAGGACGTCCTGCAGCGGCTCTGGGCAGTAGGCTTCGGCCCGGATGACATGTCCGGCAAGCCGCAGGCGCCGCTGACTCAGCAGGGTAGAAGGCCGCATCAGGCCTGTGCGTTTGTACAGGGACTCGGTTGTCTCGCTGCCAGGGCCGCAGCGGGCGCCGAAAGTGGCGCGGACTAGGGCCGCATGCGCCGCGTCGAGCTGCGCCTCAAGCGCCCCGGTCAGCGTCTAGGTCTCAGCATTGTACAGCAGGGCGGTCTCAACAACTGCCTGGAACAGCTGGGACCTGGCGCCGTCGGACAGGGCCTCGGAGAGCAGCACCGCCCGCACAGATCAGAAGGCAGCCCAGGCCTTGCCGCGCCATCTCGCTAGGTCGTCACCGACGTCTGGCACCAGTCTGCCGAGGTAGACGAACTGAAGGCACTTCGGGAGCGCCGTCCCGGGGCCGTCGCCGTCTCGAAGTCGAATCTCGGCAGGTAGATCATTTGGTCTAATTAATTAAAATCTAAATCTAATTAATAGGGGTTGCAATATTTATAATTGATGAAGTGACTATTTGGTATGGATAATAGTATTTAGAATTGACAAAGTGAATTGTGACCTCATTTTAATTATAACCAAAACATATGCCAAGATTTCCTAGCATATAACAAAGGTACTTGGCATTTTGCAGTGTCTATCAATGTATATCTTGGCATATATGGCATAGTCAAAATATTGTATCAAAGATATTTTTTGTCCCAGTATATAAATAAGGTATTGTATTTTTTCTTGCACTGGACCTAGCATACATGCGCAACAGTTGGCCAAGTTGGCCAATCCGGCCGACCAATTTGGTGGTTAACCAAGGTAAGTCGCAAAAATGCCCACCCTAAAGAATACAGACGTAGTACTAATTAGATGACAAGGCATTTGGCCCTTATAAGACAGTCGTAGTTACTCTTGCCATTTACCCAAAATTGTGTTAATTTTGCTTTAGGGTTTCTTTTACAGATAAGTCACATTTTTGGCCAAAAACTACGAGTATGTTGCATTTGTTGTTAAAAATAAGTCGCACGGCCAACTGAATTTTGGAGGTTGCGCATGTATGGGACCTAGTATACACTAATTCACAATCCAAACTATGCCTATGGGGCCTAGGCTTATTAGGATAATTTATTCGGATAATAAAATTACCTATTATCCCTAGTTTGAATTGTATATTTGTATATGCCATGAAAAAGTATAGGACCTTGTTTTGTATGCTGGGACTAAACAAAAAGTTTTCATGATATACATCAAAGTTGCACACTTTTGTATTTGTATAATATATTTTAAGGTATATCATGTATGCATATACATGTCATGTATATTATATATACTAGGATATATGCTAAAAAATGGCAATTATCCTTGTTGTACACCAGGATCCTGGGATTCTATTCCCTAGAAACCAAGATTATTTACTCAAAGATATAAATGAAATAAGCATAAAATAGGTTTATTACTAGTTCCTATTTGTTACTAGCATAGACTACTAGTAGTAGTTTTATACATTCTTAACCATATTCCTAATCTTATCTTTTTTTATTTTTCTTAGGTTAAAATTTACCTAACAATCTTCAAGACTAGAAACCTTTTTTTCACAAGCTTCAACTGTTTGATACTTATAAGGAACTCCCAAACTCATGATCTATCCCTGCCATAATTATTCCCCTAGCAAAAACTACTGACAGTAGTGTAAAAGTGTACCTGCCTTATTATGTATGTATGTATTATTCATCTATTAAACATGCAACAAAAAAGTAGTAGATAAGGCACAGACATTGCATGTTAGATATATTTATAATAAGCCTAAATTAAGGTTACACAATTCTTAGTAGATTCATTTTAGGTTTATGAAGGTGAGGATAACAAATAAAAATATGGTTTCAAAAGATTATTATATATAACTAGGTAGTAAATATTACTGTTTAAATTAATAAGAGATATATAAATAAAATAAAAAGCATTCTAGACTATTAGGTATGAAAAATTCACAATGAATGCATATATAGGGCATAAGCCTAATATTTAGTGTATCTTAGCCATTGGATAAAACTGTTACAATAGCCTTTGCTACCCAGATATTCTAGTATATTTACAATGAATATAAATATCAAGTCATAAATGTTTGCTTTGCATCACACAAGAAGCAAAAAACAACTGAACTGCTCCTAAGTAGCAGAAAAAGCCAAGACTTTAAAATGGAAGGTTTGGGTTTCCCATATAGCTTGTATTTGTGGGCTTTTAGGCCCAAACTAAGACAGGCATGCTGACACAAATGATACACATATAGATAGACAGTGTGTGTATAGCTATGAGGTAGATGTCTTGCTGGTTAATCAGGGGGTAGGAGAACAAACTGTGTGCCAGTGATGCACTTAGTTTTCAATCTATTGAACTTATATAAGTAACTTATATAATTATATAAGTAGGTTTGTGGGCAGCTTGCTTATATTTTGTTTATTTATAGTCTAGACTATCTAGCAGCACTAGACTTCGTTTCTCAACTCAAGTATTATGGTCACATTTGAGAGTAAGCCAGCCTTGACCATAGACTAAATAGGCTATACCCTTTTTGATTTTGCTTTCTTGTTTTTAAAAATTCGATAGTCAAGTTTAATCTTCATCGATATTCCAGCTGATTTAGCAACACTAAGTAAAAATCTAAAAATCCAAACCAATCAAAGTCAGGTTTTCAATACATATTAGACAGTTGCGCTGCACGATGCCCCGTGGTAAGCGATCAGCTGGTGAGCCTACCGAGCCCCGACGCCGTTCATCGCGTCTGGCTGCCAAAGAAGAGGAGGCGCCGCCGCAGGCGTCTACCGCTCCAGCCGCATCATCTGCTGGCGAACCGTCGCCGAAAAAATCGCGCGCATCGCCAACTAAGAAGGCAAAAACTTCGTTGAGCCCGGAGAAACCGCAGCAGCAGAATGAAATTGAAGACAACCAGCCTGGTGTTGTTGAACAATCCAATGGGAATGAGCAACCGGAAGAGAAAATGGACACCACTGAGGCCAAGCCAGTGGCGGAAGAGAAACCAACAGAGATTGAAGAGGTCGCTAAAGAACAACCGGAAACTGAGAAACCTGTACCGGAAGCTAAGGAACCCGATCCGGAGCCTAAAAAACCCGAACCGGAGGCTAAAAAACCCGATCCGGAGCCTAAAAAACCCGAACCGGAGGCTAAAAAACCCGATCCGGAGGCTAAGGAACCCGGACAAGAACCTAAAAAACCGGAACCGGAAGCTACCACCGCTAATCCCGTAGTAGAGAAGCCGCCAACAGCACCGGAGCCAATAGCCAACAATGTAACTAAACTAGACATGATGCCACAGATAGCTACAAATGCTAGTAACAATGATGATAATAATACTACTGATAAACCAGAGAAGCCAGTAGTCACTACAGAGGAAGCTAAACCAGTCATGTTGAAAGAGCAGCCAGTTGTTATTAACGAGGAGCCGAATGTCAAGCTACCCGAATCCAACGGTAAAACCAGCGACACTGGCGACTCAGTGAATGGCCAGCAGCAGTCGAAAGCTGCTGAGAAGGCAATCTCGTCAAGTCTGAATGGCGGAACCGATAATGGAGGCGAACACCCTGAGGTTAATGCTGGAGCCAGCGTCGAGACTAAGAAGGTCGACTTACCTGTCGCTGCTGCTGTCGCTGCTGCGGCTACCGACTAAATAAAAGCAATCTAGACAAACAACTTCAACCTTTGAAAAGTGATTTGCAAAAAACTTAAGAATTTGGAAAACACTTTAATTTGGGTTTGTTTTAATTTATTTAAAAAAATTGTTGTCCTATCCATCTGTCCTGCTCTGTCACGGTTTTCTTATATTTGTGTACTTTTCTGTAAAAACAAAAGGTTTTAAGTGATTAATATTTTAATCTGTTTAGGTCTGTAGAGCCAAGCTGCACTATTATGTTTGCTTCTGTTTCTGTAGTCTGAGCATGCGAGTATTAACAGCCAGTTTTTGTTAACTGATCTATTTAATTTAAAAATATATTGTTGTCAACGCGGTTTAATATATTTAGTAAAGTAGTAGCCCAAACCAGTTAATCTTGGTAGTATTATTAGCACGTCTTTGTTATAATGCGTTTTCTTAAAGTGTTTTTTTAACGCGTTTATTGTTTTCAAATGGTCAGATATTGTAAGTAGGTCGTATTTGTACCGTAACAATGAAGTTTGGTTAATTCTAGTTATTTGTTTTTTGGTTCTTTTTAAACTTCTATTACTATTTTATTGTGTTTGCGTCATATTGTTATGCGTTTACATCTTTATGTTATTTTTTCTTTTTTCTTTGTTGCTTTATTAAAAAAATGTATCAGAAAGTAAAAGACGCGTCAAAGATTGGGTTTAGTTTAATAGTTGGTGAGGCTCTGCTACAAATACATTAAAAAATTAAGTTGCAGTTAAAATGCAAATAAAAATATTGGTTAATTTTCTGCCTACTTAAAGTAAGAATGTTAACATTTAGTGGTAAAAGCCATGCAGTTTTGATATACCTAACTACATAACAGTAGCATATGGTTATAATCTGCCCAATATTAAAAAAAATACATATTGTATAAGTTGTCTGGCCCGGTTAATTTTTGTATTTTACTTTTTTCATTCTGTATTAGTATAGGATAACCGCGTACATGTTGTTTGTTAATACGAGTATAGAGTTCATATATGGGTAAGCTATACAAGGATGTTTCTTGTCGCAAAACAAGATCATATTTAAGAATTACTTTAAAATTTAATTATTGATATTGTTGGTTATTACTAATTATTACTTAGGGACAAAGGGTATTTCGTATTTTTGCATCTTTGTTAAATTAAAACTTCTATTTTTCGTTGTTGATAATTAGCTAGATACTATAGTGAGAAGACAGGTTAAAATTAACGTATATAAAATACCAAAATAACATGTCTATATCTGTTGTTTCCGTCTATATCTTGTATTTCGTTTCTTTTGTTTAATTTGCGCTGAGTTAGATACTGTTTTCTCCCAATACCCATTGCGCTTGTTGGCAGCTGTTGTACGAAATTAAATAATTTATTGTCTCCCCTTTTGATTCTATCTCCCTGTAATTCGCGAGACCCCAGTTTCAATTTTGTCTATTATTATATTCTACAATAATCATTTCCTTGGTGTCTGTCCCCAGCTGTTATTAAAAACTTTATCAAAAATGTTATACTTGTATTGTTTTTTTATTATCAAACTAAATTCATACTTTAGCTTAGCCAACACTCCTGTATGGCCATTAAAGTCGACCATTCGAATAAAAAAATCATTTTTTGCTGCACAAATATCTATCAACTGTCAGACTGCGTCGTCTTGCGTGTTGGCCAATATTGTGTGAAAATACTCTGACAAGACTTCCATCGTTTTTTAATTTACTAAATAATCAAATTCGTAGCAGTAATATCAATTAAGAAATTTCTCACGGCCCTGTCATACTCAAGGACCTAACATCGTTCATAATCATGGAAGGTTACACGGCGACTGTAAAAAATAATGTACATACAAAATTGCCTTTGATGAGGTTTTTAAGAAGGAAGTAGTGATCTGAAGGAACATCTCAAAGCTATTCAACATATTCGAATTTCAGAAAAAGATTAAAAGGGTAATATATGACATCGTCGTCACTTGAGCATAAGTTTGTACAATATATGAAGTAGCGCGAAGCATTAAGTTTGAATTAAAAAAAATAGAATTTGTTTAGAGTAAGAGTGAAGAGCGCGAGATCAAATGTTACAAAGGTCCGATTAAAATAAATTTCGCGACGACACCGTCATCGTGTACTCATCATGCATGCTCAACAACAAAAGTTTTGTCATATAACTGCAGCTTAACGTGGTTTAAATATCGTGAAAAATCGTTTCGACTTTTAAAACCCCTGTACAATAGATGTAAAACTAAAGTTATTAAATGTTTGACTCTTTAATCTAATGTTTCAAGACTCCGGTTTCCATGCATTTCGGTGCCCGGCATTTCGGTGCCCCAGATCGCTTTTCGGTGCCCCAGTTTATATGACGCCAAACTGATTATAATAAAAAAGAAATCCTATAACAAATATAATAAATACTTTACAAAACGTTTGATGTTCCTAATAAAAGCAGTATTAATTTTGTTTAACTGGCACCTTTCTGTAAATTGGAAAAGTCCGTTCAATTTAATTGCATACATTTGCTGTATCCTGCTGTATAATACAAGGCTGCACTCAGCAAGCGTTCTAGTGCTATGAAGACGTAGTTAGGAAAGTTGAAATCCATTAATGATGCTACATGTAGTTTTGATCGAAATTATGAAGTGTGACAAGTCAATGTGACATGTATTTTAGTTAGTATTGATTTTTTGAATCACCCGATCATGTTTATTTCATAAAACTGCCAAGGAAATGAAGCGAGTATTATTTAATGAACTGAAATCTTTTTGGGCATAACTATTGGACCATAATCTATAAGATTTTATTACAAGCGCATTTGGGACATTAGTTTAAAATTTTGACGCGGCTGAGACGCGCGGCTATAGCGACATGGAAGTAAATCGAATCGAACTAGGCCTAATCGAAAACCATTTTTTGAATTAAAACAGGTCAGCTTAACTAAATGAAAAATACTTAATACCTTTTTTTAAAGTAAATAAGTACTGCAAAGACAAAGCACTTACTGCTAAATTAGGGCTCAATCTCTATATTTTGTGTCCAATTCTAATGTATAATTTGGGCACTGAAAAGCAAGCTAGGGGCAGGGCACCAAAATGACAGGCACCTAAAAGCACAAGCACCAAAAAGTGTGGATACCTTGACTAGGCCTACCTTGACAGTGTATAGCTTTTTTAGTAAAGTTTGTTATGAAACATTTAAACTTGTATATTTTTTTCTACTAATTTTAAATTTTTAAACTTTCTTTAGTCATAGGGTTTCAGTCCATTTCGGCGAAAGCCCACTATGGCAAAGGCCATTTTGGCAAAAGACTATTTCAGAGAATCCACTTTGGCAAATGCAATGACCACTTCAGTGAATAATATAATAGGCCTATAGTTTATTTAACTTTATATATTTGAATTTTAATAGGCCTAGACCTAGTTTTTACTTACTACCTACAACTAAAAATTAAGTGCTTAAAATTACTAAAATTGCAACTTTTTTGTATTTTCTTAATGCAGAATAGGCCTAGGCCTAGTCAGTCCACTCGTATGTTCAAAATTATATTTTAATTCATATTGAATTTCAATTGTATTCCATAATCTCATATTTAGCTAATCTGTAAGTCGTAAGATACTAGGCCTAGGCAATGGCTAGAGTTCTATGCCAAGATACTAAGTATATATTACCAAAGAAAAAAAAACAAACCATTGAAATATATTTTTGACTTGGTTGGAAAGGTTAGCATGTTTTTTTATCTAGGTATTTCAGATATTGAATTCTGAAGACCTTATTTCTTTAGTTTAAATAGGAATAGTTTTAAGAATCCTTAAATGCATCTAGCAAAATTAAATGTACATATATATGTTGTAGGCCTTTTTACTATTATTGTATTCTATCCCACTGTGTCACCAAGTTGTTCTAGGGGGGGGTTTATTATTCTATAAATTCCACTGCAATTACCAAGTTGTTACTGGTCTAGTATACATACATGCGCAACCTCCAAAATTTTGATTGTCCATGCAATTTAGTTTCAACAAAAATGCGACGTAGTTTTTGGCCAAAAATGCGACTTACATGTAAAAAAAACCCTAAAGCAAAATTAACGCAACTTTGGATAAATGGCAGGAGTATTTATGACTGTCTTATTAAGCCAAAATGCCTTGTCAGCTACTTAGTTTTATTACTTGGGTATTTTTTCAGGTGGGCATTTTTGCGACTTCCTTGGTTGGCTACCAAATCAGTCAGCCGGATCGACCATCTTGGCCGACTGTTGCGCATGTATGCTAGTATAGTTAAAACACTTTTATCTTAATGCTGACACTAAGTTGTTATAGGGTAACAATTGTTATAATTTTATAATTCCACAAAATTAGCTATTAGATTTATTATAAACTAGTAATAGTAAAGATACGTTTTCACAAGTTTGAGATTATAGGCTTTGACATAAGCACAGATTGCCCTAGTAGCGTGCAGTGCCTGAGCAGCAAGACATTATTTAGCTAGGGAAGAGGGAGAGGTGACTAAGTCCTAAAGCAGTGCCCTCCAATAGATTGAGGTTGCCCAGTGAATCTCAATTTCCTCTTACAGATTTGCTCTGGTCACATATGACTTCCCATTGGCTGTTCAGTTTGAATAGTTCTATTGGGATATTTCTCCCTTGTCAATTGGCTAAATTATGCCTCTGCTCTTTTTAAGTCCACTATCGGCTGTTAGACTGTTCATCTTGTACTCTTGGTAACTTCTACCTGTCCAATGAGCATTCACTCTTAGTTTCAGCAAAAGACTAAACAACTCTTTAATTTTCTAGGCAAATTGACTTTAAACCAAAAGATTGGTTGAAAAGAGAAAAGAAGTTGGCCTCTCTGGCTGCAAAATTTGCTTCTATTTATACCAAAACCAATAAGAGGAGGGGACAGTAGGTGCACCGCACATTCAAACAAATCTTTAGTATAGAACTCCATGACCATTACCATAGAAATGGTGGAAATTTAAAATCCTTCACACAGTTTAAAAATACCCATCTATCATATATTCTTAAAATGTCTACTTTCTAATTGAAAACCTAGCTAAATGGTTAGTTACTTATAATTTTGCTTTACAAACAAAGTCAAAGTCAGATCAGGAAAACAATTGTGCCTTTAGTATATATGCACTTTATTGGTTTTGAAAAATTACATGCACATGCATGTATACATATATATGTACATGTAGAGTAGCAGGTATATAGCATATATAAATTTTTGACCTTTACATATATACACACAAGCTTGTATAGCATAAATGAATAGTATGGATTGTCAATTGCTCTTTGGGTAGAGCATGTATACATTCATTATTACTGAAATCATCATAGCACATTCAGTTTGCTACAGGCATGTAGCAGCTGCGTTGTGGTACACAGACCAATTTTGGTACTCTGCCCAGAGTGAAGCAAACTTCATCTGGTACTTAAGATAAGCTGGTCATTCAACTCGTCAAGCAGCGCCTTGTTCTAACAGTCTGCTTTCCATGAAGACCAGATGGTCCTCTTCATGAAGCAACCAGTTCAGAAGGTAGAAGGGCAGCTGGCCTCGTTCAGCACAAGCATTCAGTCTTCTATGCCTCAGAGGCTAAATGGCAGAAATTCTACTAAAATTTGAGTTTTAATTGTGTCAGTAGAATTGTATACACTAATACTCTAGTACTCTATACATACTTGCACATGCACATAAATGAATAGAATAGGAGAAAAATGTGTTAAAAAGGAAAAACAGAGGAAACACTTGTAGACTTGCTTGTGTTACAAAAAGGCTTTCCTGAGACAACTGGATGGTTTTTTGTGGTAGACTACAAACGTAATACTAATTAGATGACGAGGAATTTAGCCTTAATAATACAGTACTTTTACTCCTGCCGTTTACCCAAGATTACGTTTATTTTGTTTAGGTAAGTGGCATTTAGGTACCTCTTTCATAGGTAAGTCGCATTTTGGGTCAAAATGTAAGTCACACGGCCAGTGTACATCAGGGGGGTTGCGCATGTATGATCCATGAGCTACAACTATGGCTAAAAAAATCCCATTACAATTTTTAATACATTACCTAAAATATCCAATTATTAAAACGCTAATTTATGCCATTCAATTTCTTTAACCATGCAATCAGCCAACTTGAGCCAGATGTTAGAAGAAGATTCTGGCCAATTGCAAGCGTTGCCATCAGGCTCAACTTCTGGCGGCAGCGGCAGCGGTTTTCCCGTATTAGTTGCCGAGGCGATTCGCTCAGCGGAGAATCGCGGCAAGCCGTGCAGTGTTCGATTGCACAGGCGCGGCTGGGCCAGTATGGTTCTTGGCCGCAGTCTGTACGTCTGGCGCGGCAGGCAGACTGTTGCAGTGTCGGGATCGGTTACTAGTCGGCCGCTACCTCTCATCTGTCGAGAGTTGCCTCTGTGCGTGTCTGATCTGGCTCATCGAGCTGAATTGGTCGATTTGCTTCTGGTGAGGTCCCAGCTATTCTAATTTTGTTTATGCTATGCTTTACGTTTTAATTGATATTGTATTTCTACTGTTGTTTTGTATTCTATTGTATTTCTATATTGTTTTTCTTAGTTACTTTTCTATTTCTTCTCTCGTGTGTTTATTATTCCGTTCTTTTGTGTCTATCTTCTCTTTGTATTGTTTATTCTCACAGTAGTGTGTTTATTCTCCGGTTCTTGCAGTGTTTATTCTCCCGTTCTTGTGTGTTTATTTCCCTGTTATTGTGTGTTTATTCTCCCGTTCTTGGTGTTTATTTCCCTGTTATTGTGTGTTTATTCTCCTGTTATTGTGTGTTTATTATCCCGTTCTTGGTGTTTTTATTCTCCCGTTCTTGTGTGTTTATTTCCCTGTTATTGTGTGTTTATTCTCCCGTTCTTGGTGTGTTTATTCTCCCGTTCTTGGTGTGTTTATTCCCCTGTTATTGTGTGTTTATTCTCCCGTTCTTGGTGTGTTTATTCTCCCGTTATTGGTGTGTTTATTCTCCCGTTCTTAGTGTGTTTATTCTCCCGTTCTTGGTGTGTTTATTCTCCCGTTCTTGCAGTGTTTATTCTCCTGTTATTGTGTGTTTATTCTCCCGTTCTTGGTGTGTTTATTCTCCCGTTCTTAGTGTGTTTATTCTCCCGTTCTTGGTGTGTTTATTCTCCCGTTCTTGGTGTGTTTATTCCCCTGTTATTGTGTGTTTATTCTCCCGTTCTTGCAGTGTTTATTCTCCCGTTCTTGTGTGTTTATTCTCCCGTTCTTGTGTGTTTATTCTCCCGTTCTTGCAGTGTTTATTCTCCCGTTCTTGTGTGTTTTTTCTCCCGTTCTTGGTGTGTTATTTCCCTGTTATTGTGTGTTTATTCTCCCGTTCTTGGTGTGTTTATTCTCCCGTTCTTAGTGTGTTTATTCTCCCGTTCTTGGTGTGTTTATTCTCCCGTTCTTGCGTGTTTATTCTCCTGTTATTGTGTGTTTATTCTCCCGTTCTTGCAGTGTTTATTCTCCCGTTCTTGTGTGTTTATTCTCCCGTTCTTGTGTGTTTATTCTCCCGTTCTTGTGTGTTTATTCTCCCGTTCTTGTGTGTTTTTTCTCCCGTTCTTGGTGTGTTTTTTCTCCCGTTCTTGGTGTGTTTATTCTCCCGTTCTTGGTGTGTTTATTCTCCCGTTCTTGTGTGTTTATTCTCCCGTTCTTGGTGTGTTTATTCTCCCGTTCTTGGTGTGTTTATTCTCCCGTTCTTGGTGTGTTTATTCTCCCGTTCTTGCAGTGTTTATTCTCCCGTTCTTGGTGTGTTTATTCTCCCGTTCTTGGTGTGTTTATTCCCCTGTTATTGTGTGTTTATTCTCCCGTTCATGCAGTGTTTATTCTCCCGTTCTTGGTGTGTTTATTCCCCTGTTATTGTGTGTTTATTCTCCCGTTCTTGGTATGTTTATTCTCCCGTTCTTGGTGTGTTTATTCTCCCGTTCTTGGTGTGTCTATTCTCCCGTTCTTGGTGTGTTTATTCTCCCGTTCTTGGTGTGTTTATTCTCCCGTTCTTGCAGTGTTTATTCTCCCGTTCTTGGTGTGTTTATTCTCCCGTTCTTGCAGTGTTTATTCTCCCGTTCTTGGTGTGTTTATTCTCCCGTTCTTGGTGTGTTTATTCCCCTGTTATTGTGTGTTTATTCTCCCGTTCATGCAGTGTTTATTCTCCCGTTCTTGGTGTGTTTATTCCCCTGTTATTGTGTGTTTATTCTCCCGTTCTTGGTGTGTTTATTCTCCCGTTCTTGGTGTGTTTATTCTCCCGTTCTTGGTGTGTTTATTCTCCCGTTCTTGGTGTGTTTATTCTCCCGTTCTTGGTGTGTTTATTCTCCCGTTCTTGCAGTGTTTATTCTCCCGTTCTTGGGGTGTTTATTCTCCCGTTCTTGGTGTGTTTATTCCCCTGTTATTGTGTGTTTATTCTCCTGTTCATGCAGTGTTTATTCTCCCGTTCTTGGTGTGTTTATTCCCCTGTTATTGTGTGTTTATTCTCCCGTTCTTGGTGTGTTTATTCTCCCGTTCTTGTGTGTTTATTCTCCCGTTCTTGTGTGTTTATTCCCCTGTTATTGTGTGTTTATTCTCCCGTTCTTGGTGTGTTAATTCTCCCGTTCTTGGTGTGTTTATTCTCCCGTTCTTGGTGTGTTTATTCTCCCGTTCTTGCAGTGTTTATTCTCCCGTTCTTGGGGTGTTTATTCTCCCGTTCTTGGTGTGTTTATTCCCCTGTTATTGTGTGTTTATTCTCCCGTTCTTGGTGTGTTTATTCTCCCGTTCTTGTGTGTTTATTCTCCCGTTCTTGTGTGTTTATTCCCCTGTTATTGTGTGTTTATTCTCCCGTTCTTGGTGTGTTTATTCTCCCGTTCTTGTGTGTTTATTCTCCCGTTCTTGTGTGTTTATTCCCCTGTTATTGTGTGTTTATTCTCCCGTTCTTGGTGTGTTTATTCTCCCGTTCTTGCTTATGTGTTCATTTTCTGTCCTAATTCTGTCTGTGTGTTTATTCTCCATTCTTGTGTTTATTCTCCATTCTTGTGTTTATTCTCCACTCTTGTGCTTATTCTCTCTTTGCATCCTTTCATTGTGTATTGTTGCCTGTTTTTAATTTAATTACGGTATACGTGCATAATCCTTTCTCTATCTTTGACCTCTCTTTGACCCCCCCTCCCAGACTCCAACCCTGACAAGCAGCGGAGTAGTCGTGGCCGACTCGTCATCAGCAGCTGCCGTAGATTCATCAGCAGCCATCGCCGGCTGCCTCTCCGCCAGCCCTGGCGGCCTGCTGTATTACTGGCCGTCAATCGGGCAGCCTGCCAGCTACTGCGAGCATCAGATGCAGCAGCTGCGCGGCGAGCAGTGCTCCCAGCTCAGGTGAGGGCGGGGACAAACGCATGGCATGCTTTGATAGCTTTATCACCTTTAGGCTTTTCATTGTCTTTATTATATTGTACGGTTTCTTAGATAGATAGATAGATAGATAGATAGATAGATAGATAGATATATAGATATATAGATAGATAGATAGATAGATAGATAGGTAGATACATGTAGATAGAGAGATAGTTTAATTGATTGATTGATCGATTGATTGATTGTTAGATAGCTTGGTTGATTGATTGATAAACAGATAGATAGATAGACAGATAGCTTGGTTGGTTGATTAATTGATTGATTTATTGATTGACAGATAGATAGATTGATTGATTGATTGATAGACAGATAGACAGATAGATTGATTGATTGATTGATAGACAGACAGACAGATAGACAGATATATTGATTGATAGATAAACAGATAGATAGACATCAATATATAATTTAGTTTAAAAGTAGATATTATTTTGTTTATTAACTGCACTACTAACAGTAGAAACTACGTAAATATGGCAGGCACGTCTGGGGCCGACACTGCCTATTGAGCACAGCCTCCGGCGGTTCGCTTCATCTCGTATCCTGCCGGCCGGACAGCCTCTCCTGTCGGTCGCTTGTCCGGAGTCGATCCTATCTGGCCGGCATTGGTCGGAGAGTGTCCGCTTTTGTGTACGGCAGCGGCGCCGGGACTGGGGGCGGCGCCGGAGCTGCCGGCGGTTTCGGCGACCCGGCCGCTTCGGCACCCGGCGTTGGCGCTTTCCGGCTGAGCGTTGAACCGCTTGACGGTGGCGCCGGCGGGGCGCGCTGTTTTGTTCACCTTTTGGGCACCGGGGGGCAGGTGAGTGTCGCTGAGTCATGAATAATCACCCATTCCCTCAATGAGAATCGCCCATTCGCTCTATGAGAATCGCCCATTCACTCTATGAGAATCGACCATTCACTCTTTAGGAATCGCCCATTCACTACACGAGAATCGCGAATTCACTCCATGAGAATCACCCAGTCACTATAATAGAATCGCCAATTCACTCCATGAGAATCGCCCATTCACTATAATAGAATCGCCCATTCACTCCATGAGAATCGCCCATTCACTACATGAGAATCGCCCATTCACACTATGAGAATTGTCTATTCACTCTATGAGAATTGCCAATTCACTCTATGAGAATCGCCCATTCACTCCATGAGAATTGCCAATTCACTCTATGAGAATCGCCCATTCACTCTGAGAATCGCCTATTCACTCTGAGAATCGCACATTCACTCCATGAGAATCGCCCATTCACTCTGAGAATCGCCTATTCACTCTATGAGAATCGCACATTCACTCTGAGAATCGCCTATTCACTCTATGAGAATCGCCCATTCACTCCATGAGAATCGCACATTCACTCTATGAGAATCGCCCATTCACTCTATGAGAATCGCACATTCACTCCATGAGAATCGCCCATTCACTACACAAGAATTGCCCATTCACTCTGAGAATCGCCCATTCACTACACGAGAATCGCCAAGTCACCCTATAAGAACCGCCCCAAAATCACCCATAAAATCGCCTTTCCGCCCTCCCTAGGTAGAGCGCTGGCGTCTTGACTTTGGCGGCGGTGGCAGCGGTGGCGGCCAGCCCCCCACGGAGACCCATCTTGGCAGCCTGCCAGTTGCTAGGCTAGTTGCCAGCGAATTAGCTTCTAGTCGACAGTTAGCCTGCTCGTCTGTGCACCTTTTAGATTTAGAGATAACCCAGGACACTAACCACCTGTGGGTGGCTTGTTCGGCTTCGATTGGGTCTGGCAACGACTCTGGTAATAATGCCATCGTCTGTGTTCAGGTGAGTGTCCGAGCTATGGCCGGGAATGTGTATTTTGGGGATCGGTGAGTGTCCGAGCTATGGCCGGGAATGTGTATTTTGGGGATCGGTGAGTGTCCGAGCTATGTCCAAGAATGTGTATTTTTGGGATCGGTGAGTGTCCGAGCTATGTCCAAGAATGTGTATTTTGGGGATCGGTGAGTGTCCGAGCTATGTCCAAGAATGTGTATTTTGGGGATCGGTGAGTGTCCGAGCTATGGCCGGGAATGTGTATTTTGGGGATCGGTGAGTGTCCGAGCTATGTCCAAGAATGTGTATTTTTGGGATCGGTGAGTGTCCGAGCTATGTCCAAGAATGTGTATTTTTGGGATCGGTGAGTGTCCGAGCTATGTCCAAGAATGTGTAATTTGGGGATCGGTGAGTGTCCGAGCTATGCCCAAGAATGTGTATTTTGGGGATCAATGAGTGTCCGAGCTATGTCCAAGAATGTGTATTTTGGGGATCGGTGAGTGTCCGAGCTATGCCCAAGAATGTGTATTTTGGGGATCGGTGAGTGTCCGAGCTATGCCTAAGAATGTGTATTTTGGGGATCGGTGAGTGTCCGAGCTATGTCCAAGAATGTGTATTTTTGGGATCGGTGAGTGTCCGAGCTATGCCCAAGAATGTGTATTTTGGGGATCGGTGAGTGTCCGAGCTATGTCCAAGAATGTGTATTTTGGGGATCGGTGAGTGTCCGAGCTATGTCCAAGAATGTGTATTTTGGGGATCGGTGAGTGTCCGAGCTATGTCCAAGAATGTGTATTTTGGGGATCGGTGAGTGTCCGAGCTATGTCCAAGAATGTGTATTTTTGGAATCGGTGAGTGTCCGAGCTATGCCCAAGAATGTGTATTTTTGGGATCGGTGAGTGTCCGAGCTATGCCCAAGAATGTGTATTTTGGGGATCGGTGAGTGTCCGAGCTATGTCCAAGAATGTGTATTTTTGGGATCGGTGAGTGTCCGAGCTATGCCCAAGAATGTGTATTTTTGGGATCGGTGAGTGTCCGAGCTATGTCCAAGAATGTGTATTTTGGGGATCGGTGAGTGTCCGAGCTATGTCCAAGAATGTGTATTTTGGGGATCGGTGAGTGTCCGAGCTATGTCCAAGAATGTGTATTTTGGGGATCGGTGAGTGTCCGAGCTATGTCCAAGAATGTGTATTTTTGGAATCGGTGAGTGTCCGAGCTATGCCCAAGATTGTGTATTTTTGGGATCGGTGAGTGTCCGAGCTATGTCCAAGAATGTGTATTTTGGGGATCGGTGAGTGTCCGAGCTATGCCCAAGAATGTGTATTTTTGGGATCGGTGAGTGTCCGAGCTATGTCCAAGAATGTGTATTTTGGGGATCGGTGAGTGTCCGAGCTATGTCCAAGAATGTGTATTGTGGGGATCGATCTCGATCTTTGAGTGTCTGAATTATGGACAAGACAGGAGTATGTATCTAGGGGACGTATGTGGGTGTCCAAGCTATGGACATTAAAATATATAGGAATTAAGTGTCCGGGTTATGGACACTAACCAAGTAGGATGCAGTGAAAGAAATGAACCTTAAAGTTGAATTTATAAGCCATCCAATCTTCTCACACGCAGGTCGACCCGTCAAGCGGCGCCCTGACTCATTTGTTGTTACTAGGCGACCAGCTTCTAAGCGACATCGATCAACAGTTGCCCTGTCTTCGAGCTACCGACCAGCTGCTAGCGAGTCCCGTGCTGCTGCTGTGCGCACCGACAGCCCTGCTGGCTATCGATGGCTTCACTGGCCAGCTGCACGCCAAGCTGATGCTGTCGCAGACTGGCGATCGCCTGCTTGGCGTCGGCTGCCTACCAGGGGAGGGCACGTATTTCTGTACTCGGCGGCAGGGTGTGGCCGTACTGCAGGCTATCAGTCATCAGCATCATGCTCACCAGCAGACTGCAGGTCTGCAGTCGGCCTCGGCTAACATGGTGAGGCCACCGTGTGCTGATGAGCTCACTCTGTGTCAGTGGGGGACGGACAGACAGGCAATATGAGAGGGACAGACACACTAGGACAAAGACAGACGGACAGACAGGCAATATGAGAGGGACAGACACACTAGGACAAAGATAGACGGACAGACAGGCAATATGAGAGGAACAGACACACTAGGACAAAGACAGACGGACAGACAGGAAATATGAGAGGAACAGACACACTAGGACAAAGATAGATGGACAGGCAGTATGAGAGGAACAGACACACTAGGACAAAGACAGACAGACAGACAGAGACAGACAGACAGGCAGGCAGACAGACAGACAGACAGACGGAGACAGACAGACAGACAGACAGACAGACAGACAGACAGACAGACAGACAGACAGACAGACGGACGGACGGACGGACAGGGAGCATACGCTGCATACAGAGAGGCTGACAAAATCATACTGAAGTATTCTTATCTAATGCAATGCGTTTTTTATTTTAGAATTCCGAATTATATATTAATATTGTAAGAGCGTGGTTTTGAAAATGAGTAACCAAAAAGCATGAAGCTCATGAAGAATACACCCCCCAGCATGCACGCAGTAACAAACAACCCCCCTAACAGTGCCCGCGAACTAACAAGTGACTAGAATATTAGTCCAATTTTTTATCTTTAGAGTCTTGCAGCAGCAGCGGCGGCAGCCGCATCCTCATCATCGTCGAGACAGCAGCAGCAGCCTCATCAGAAGCGCCATCAACAGCAACAGCAGCAATCCGACCCAAAAAACCCTCGCGCACTTTTAGCCGCTGCATTTCGCGCCCATTTCGTCAGCGGCGGCGCCCGTCAGGATCGGCAAAGTGTCGACTCGCTGACGTCGCTATTCGCGTCGGCTGTTGCCGCTTCGTCCGACGCACAGTTGGAAGAGTCGCGTCACGAGCTGGCCGCGGCCCTGCTCAGCTTCGGTGCCTACTTATTGAACCGGCCACCAACAGCCGATCCTCGCTGGCCAGCGGACCCCGATGCCGACTCCGACGATAGCAGCTCAGCAGTAGACGAGTTTCGACTATGCCAAATCGCGTCGAACTCGGTGATTATCGAACGAGTCCTAGACGATAAGCGACAATGGATTAATCAATATTTGCGATTTCTAAACGAGTCCGGCCTGTTGGCCTGTCCACCGCCGGGACTTCGGCTAGCCGATTTGCACGATTTGGCCGAGATGGCCTTGGCCGCCAGAGCTGTCCGATGCGCCCAGCTGCTACGGACAGGCGGTGGCGGCAGCGGCAACAGCGGCTCCCTGTTCGACTCCGTCATCGGTCGAGTTGTTGGCGATCGTCTGGCAACATCGTCTGTTGGGGTTCAACCTGGAGCCATGGCGCTGACTGCTAGCGATCTGTTCTATCGAGAGGTGTGTGAGATACCATGCAATTGTGTGTGAGATACCATGGGATTGTGTGTGAGATACCATGGGATTGTGTGTGAGATACCATGGGATTGTGTGTGAGATACCATGGGATTGTGTTTGAGATACCATGGGATTGTGTGAGATATGCCTCAGTGCGTTGTGGTACTTATCTAATTAAGTCTAATCTCCTCTTAATCTTCCCCCTCTCGACCCCCTCCCCTAATCCGCAGGTTAGTCGCATCCCGGACCTGTTCCCAGCCTTAGCCCAGCAGCTCGAGCAAGCCCGTCAATCAGCTGATCGAACCGCCCGCGAGCTCAACTCATTTTTCTTAGACGCCGGTGCTCTCATGGCCGGCCTGGCCAGAGACCTGCTGTCCTATCGGCGCTCGACCGACCGTCTGGGCGGCGAAGGACGAGTGAAGCAGCAGCAGCGGCAGTCTCGCTGGCTAGACTACGATAGGTCCGGCCAGTGGCTGCACGGCATCGCTAATCAGCTGATTGGCCACCTTGGCCAGAGCGTGTCCGAGGCTCGAGTACGCGCCGAACTGCTGTCCGACACTGCCGACTGTTTGGACCTGCTGCTGGCCAGCCTGAGCGGCGGGGGCCAGTTTGAGGCTGTTCGGTGAGACTGTCTGCCTGCCTGTCTGTGTGTCTGTCTGTCTTTCTGTCTGTCTGTCTGTCTGCCTGTCTGTCTGTCTGTCTGTCTGCCTGTCTGTCTGTCTGCCTGTCTGTGTGTGTGTCTGTCTGTCTGTCTGCCTGTCTGTCTGTCTGTCTGTCTTTCTGTCTGTCTGTCTGTCTGTCTGTCTGTCTGTCTGTCTGTCTTAGTGTCTGTCTGTCTGTCTGTCTGTGTGTCTGTCTGTGTGTCTGTCTGTCTGCCTGTCTGTCTTTCTGTGTGTCTGTCTGTGTCTGGCTGTTTTGTCTGTCTGCCTGTCTGTATGTCTGTCTGCCTGTCTGTCTGTCTGTCTGTCTGTGTGTCCGTCTGCCTGCCTGTCTGGTGTCCTGTCTGTGAGTGTCTGTCTGCCTATCTGTCTCTGCCAGTCTGTCTGTTATTCTATTATCTGTGCGTCATCCTCTAACAGCCACTCCCTCTTTTCCCCTACCAGACGCGAGCTTCTATTCGCCCTATGGGAGAAATGCGACGCCCCGGACAGAGCCGTGGCCCTAGCCGAGCGATATCGCGAATTCGATCTACTAATTCGTGTCTGCGAAAGCCTGCCGGACAGTCAGGAGCAGCAGCAGATGCTGTCCAGATACCAGGCGCAATTGTCCGGCTTCTCAACTCACCTAGCCGCTTATTATTTGCGCACAGGTAAACGCGGCTGCCTATTAAGAATGACAGCATTGCAACAGCAGAATCAGCAGAGCCAGCAGCAGCAGCATCATCACCCGGATACTCAGCCGCTGGCCTGGCTTCAAGAGGTCGCCTCTGGTCAGTTTGGTCGGGCCGGCGCCACCCTCTCCGCTCTGGCTAGAAGCGAGAAACGGCTGGCTAGTCGGAAGCGCAGCCTGCTGTCTATGGCCAAACTCGCCTATTTGGCTAGCGGCGGCGGAGCCGCTGAAGCGTTGAGAGCGGCTAATCGCGGATTAGAACTGCTGGATTTTCAGGACTGCCTGCCGGAGGAGGCTATTAGCGATGCCGAGGATGGAGAAGGTAAGACCGCCAGCCTCCCACATCCTCAGTTGCTGGGCCAGCCTCCCAGATCCTCAGTTGCTGGGCCAGCCTCCCAGATCCTCAGTTGCTGGGCCAGCCTCCCAGATCCTCAGTTGCTGGGCCAGCCTCCCAGATCCTCAGTTACTGGGCCAGCCTCCCAGATCCTCAGTTGCTGGGCCAGCCTCCCAGATCCTCAGTTGCTGGGCTGCCATCCCAGATCTTCAATTTTCTAGTTCCAGATTAACCCAAGTCTGTTATCACTTGAAATTGTATCTCAGCATGATACGCCTATCACACTACTTAGTAGATCAGGTCAGTAGCACTCTGAGTAAAACTCCATATTTATTTGCTTTACTTGCAGATGCGACTGGCAATATTGAAGCTAACTCCTCGAAGCGCAGCAAGCCGGGCAACCAGCAGCACCGTCGTCAGCGGTACACCCGGGTGTACACCGCCGCCGAACTAATCGACAAGTTCACCAGCCACGCCGCTAACAGCTTTGCTGATCAATCCGAGCTGGAATTTAAGCGTGCGCTGGACTTGTTGGCCTACCTGACCGAGTCGGACGATCGGGAGGCCCTGCGAGCTCTGGTGTGGGCTCGGGCACTCCTGACTGACTGGACTCGCACTCAGCAGGAGAGCCAGCAGCAGCATGGGGGCGATGCTTCCGTGTCCATGACCGGCGATATCATGGCTGGCAGCGTGTTCATTCGCACCGCTGAGCTGCTCTGCTCCGATCTAATGGATGGTCGCGAACTGAACCTGGCCAGACCGCCGACTGTCAATCAGCTGTTGCAGTGTCCCGCTGTGCCGCCCGAGTTGCGCTCTAATCCGCAGTTCGAATATCACGTTAAAGTGCTGCACGAACGCGCTGCGCCGCTGCTGGTGCCGTGAAAATATTCTTAAAGGTTTTGTTGGCTTGACCGATATGTATCGAAAGTTATATAACTCACTGCTAAATGCTAACCAAAGTATCATCTTTTGTAAGTCGGTAGAAATTGTTAAATTCAGTCAGTTTTTAAGGACCGATATGTATCGAAAGTTATATAGCTCACTGCTGAATTCTAGCCAAACTACAAGCTTTTGTAAGTCAATAGAAATGTTTAGTCAGTTTTAAAGGACCGATATGTATCGAAAGTTATATAACTCACTGCTGAATTCTAGCCAAACTACAAGCTTTTGTAAGTCAATAGAAATGTTTAGTCAGTTTTAAAGGACCGATATGTATCGAAAGTTATATAACTCACTGCTGAATTCTAGCCAAACTACAAGCTTTTGTAAGTCAGTAGAAATGTTTAGTCAGTTTTAAAGGACCGATATGTATCGAAAGTTATATAGCTCACTGCTGAATTCTAGCCAAACTACAAGCTTTTGTAAGTCAATAGAAATGTTTAGTCAGTTTTAAAGGACCGATATGTATCGAAAGATATATAACTCACTGCTGAATTCTAACCAAAGTATCATCTTTTGTAAGTCGGTAGAAATATTAAATTTAGTCATTTTTTAAGAACCGATATGTATCGAAAGTCGTGTAACTCATTTCTGATTAAACAATTTTCTATTTTCTGTTACAATCTAAATGGTCTTATGAATTAAGACGTATTGGTTCTAATATATTGTTTCTAAGTGCCGATATGTCGCGAAAAATTTGTAACTCACTGCTATTTGTTTTCAATTAGGTTAAGTTTGTATTCTATTTTTTTGAAAGTTATTTAAATTGGGCACTAATTTTATTTTAATCCATCGATTCTGGAAGCTAATATTTAACGTAAATAATGAAACTACTTGAAGTAGTTGTTTCATTTAATTTCCTCTTTAAGTTATTTAATTTGTCCAACTGCATGTGTGTTTGCGTTGCATTTTGTCGCGTTATAAGACTATGCCCCTATTTTAGGGCTTTTAATCCGGTTACAATCTGTATTGTCATAAAAAATCATGTATTTGTTAGCTGAATAAAATTACAGTAAATAAATATGTGTGCTTTACTATTTAAACTGTAGCAGTGTTAAGCATTTTAATACCTTTCTTGTATTTTTATTAGTTAGTTGCAAAACCTTCTAGTTTCAAACATAACCATCGGTCCGCGTATTAGTTCAATAAATGCATAAACCAATTGGCTTGTATTTTTCTCAGTCTTTCCTTTTAGTTATTTTCTTTTCCCTCCCAGATCCTCTAATGGCCTGCCATTCCTCCCCAGATCCTCTAGTGTCCTGCCATTCCCTCCCCAGATTCTCTAGTGGCCTGCAATTCCTCCCCAGATCCTCTAGTGGCCTCCCCAGATCCTCTAGTGGCCTGCCATTCCCTCCCCAGATCCTCTAGTGGCCTGCCATTCCCTCCCCAGATCCTCTAGTGGCCTGCCATTCCTCCCCAGATCCTCTAATGGCCTGCCATTCCTCCCCAGATCCTCTAGTGGCCTGCCATTCCCTCCCCAGATCCTCTAGTGTCCTGCCATTCCCTCCCCAGATTCTCTAGTGGCCTGCAATTCCTCCCCAGATCCTCTAGTGGCCTCCCCAGATCCTCTAGTGGCCTGCCATTCCCTCCCCAGATCCTCTAGTGGCCTGCCATTCCTCCCCAGATCCTCTAATGGCCTGCCATTCCTCCCCAGATCCTCTAGTGGCCTGCCATTCCCTCCCCAGATCCTCTAGTGTCCTGCCATTCCCTCCCCAGATTCTCTAGTGGCCTGCAATTCCTCCCCAGATCCTCTAGTGGCCTCCCCAGATCCTCTAGTGGCCTGCCATTCCTCCCCAGATCCTCTAGTGGCCTGCCATTCCCTCCCCAGATCCTCTAGTGGCCTGCCATTCCTCCCCAGATCCTCTAGTGGCCTGCCATTCCTCCCCAGATCCTCTAGTGGCCTGCCATTCCTCCCCAGATCCTCTAGTGGCCTGCCATTCCCTCCCCAGATCCTCTAGTGGCCTGCCATTCCTCCCCAGATCCTCTAGTGCCTACAAGAAGATGGAAACTTTAGTGAAGATTCTTGAATGCGTTGTTATTACTAGAAAGTTGATCGCCACTTATTTGTTAAATCTAATGCATGACCACGGCTACAAAGATTCGCCAAAAAAGAGACCAACACGCTAAGCTTGCTACTTACAAGACAAATCGGCAGTAGCTTCAATAGTAAAACTTCACTCTAAATGATGCATCAGCAACAGCATCAGCAGCAGAGAATCCGACTGCAGGCCATCACACAGCAGCAGTTGGGCAGATTCCGCCAGGTGCAGGCTACCAGAGAGCTATGCGACCAGGATGCCGATCTGGCTGCTCAGCTCGGCCGACGCTGGGCAGACGATGGCAACGATCATGGTGGTGACAATCATGAGCGAGGAGGCGTCCAACCGGCTGTCACCGACGACGCTGACAACTCGCTGGAAGCTCGCGAAGCTGCCCTGATTAGCCAGCGTCGTCAGCTAGAGGATCGCCTGAGTCGATTAGCCGAAGAGGCCGATCGACTACGTCGACGCTGCGGCAACGGAGGCGTCGGCAGCGGTGGTGGAGACTTCACTCTGGCCAGACGGATGCAGGACGCTGAGGCTCAGTTAGCCCAGGTGATGTCGGAGACTGAGCTGGCCGATTCCAGTTTGGCGAGGTGCATCGCCGAACTGGACGAGTGTCGATGGCGTCTGCGTCGTAGCGAACGACGCCATCGGCGTAGTCGACGTCGTCATCGACGGCATCGACGGAGACGCGAGGAGGAGGAAGAAGACGCAGACGAGGATGCTAATGACGAACGTCAACGAAGATCGCGCAGCGTCGATGCCTGGGTGCAAACTGGCCGGGCTGGCTACGAAGACCGCAGCAACCCTGCTGATGAGGAGTTTCATCTGCTCAGCGGCCAGCAGCGTCAGGCTGGACTGCCGGTTGTAGCTCCGGGCTCGCCAATCTACGACAATCCGTCCAATAGCGCTCCGTTTGCTGCAGGCGGCGACGGCGGCGGTGGACACCCGCTAGCGTTGGCAGCGGCGCCGTCGCGCTATGCTCACTCTCGACAATCGTTGAGACAGGCCGTGACAGCATCGGCGGCTGCAGCTGGCCCTGTTCCGGCTGTCAATGGTGCAGCAGGTATTGAGGAGCGTCCGCTGCAATCCAGGTTTGTTTGGGTCTTTTTTTCTCTCTAAGTTACCCGAGACCCGAATCGGCTAGATAGTCAGGGCCGCTGTGCACCCTCTGTGAGCGTGTGTACGGTACGGGAATGCGGGACGATGTGCCCTCCTAATAGAACTATAAATTTTCGCTTTCTATTTCAGAGTAACTCACTATCAGCAGCAGCAGCAGCAGCAGCCACTTCGTCGACCTCAGCATCAGAAACCACCGCAGCGGCCCGTGTCTGCTTACTATTTTGCCGACAGTCCTTTGATGTCGTCTAGACAGCCGCAGGCGCTTGCCCAGCCTCCGGCAGCGGCACCTCAGCATCATCAGTCTAGCAGGAACATTGCGGCTGATTTAGATCCAACATATTTGACTACTGACAATTTGATATTGTCCAGCGATGCTGGCTATCATCTGCGCAGACCGCAGGCTCCGCTAATATCTGGTTCGGCTTCTACTACTGTTAGTAGTACTGACAATCCTTATAGTTATAATCAGCCAGTAGTGCCTGTTGTATCGGCGGCGTCCAATTTTCCCGCTCCGGTGCCCGGCCAGAGGCGGAGCTCGGCCTCGCCGGTTGTGTCAAAAACAAAAGCCGCTTCTAAAAGACAGCAACAGACACAGATGTCATCGTCTGCTACAGCATTGAATGCGTCGTCAGGTGTTAGCGGCAGTCACGGCAATGTGGTTAATAATCGGCCTAAAAGTCAGTGCGCTCAAAGCTGATTTTGAAGAATATTTCAATTTTGAGTATGTGGATATATAAGACTTGCATATAGTTTTTTTAAATTGTCATTGTAAATTCTTGCCTCTGTATATATTCTCTATAAAGTCGTCGAAGGTGCACCTTTGTTGTTGTTGTCTATATTAGTTTGTTTTCTAAGAAATGGTGCCTAAATTTAGAATTAATATATTACAATGTAATTTATATTTATTATTTATGGCAATTATTGTTTAGCCTCTCTCTGTATATTTAATATTTAATTTCTACTGTCGTAAACCTGGTTTAAATTGTGAATAATCCAGAGACAAAACATGACACTCCTTATATGTGCACATTGTACACATTCCAAACTGGTGTTTTAAGCACTAATCTTTGTGATAGGTTTCTTTCATGTACTTTCCATAATTTTGTCTATCAATTTCTCCACTGCGATAGTTGGTTTATTTCTCTTTGATGTATGCTTTAATTTGAAAGCCTTAATTACCTTTTTTAAGTTTTTATTTAAAAATTTCTATTGACATCTAAGTATACTAAATAGTTTTACTATTTTTATTACATGGAACTTTAGAACACGAGCTGCGGTGTGTTTGTGTTTTATTTTCTAACTCAGTTTTTCTCTTTTTGCAGAGCAATAAACGCACTTTTGTCTATTAATTGTTTTATTTGCAAAGTTGGTTTTTTAATAATAGAAAATTCTATATTTCGGAATTTTGCTGTTTTCAGTTTTATTCATTTTCTAGATTAAATGAAATGCTTTTACACTACTGTCAGTAGTTTGGGCTTGGAAAAATGTTCAAGTACAAGTGACTAGATGGGCCACCCGCTTGCAAAGTTTGTCTGAAAAAAGTCATGCAATTCCAGCGCTGATGGCGCATGCTCTGGAGCTTATTACATACTCCAATATTGTTTAGAGCTGGGTGGTGAGGCTTGCAGCCCTATAGGAGGGTTTGGTGCTACCTCTTGATAGGAGACTCGCCCTTGGTAAATAAGCTGCCCAGACTCGCTCCAAAATTAAGCCTTTACCATAGACTTCGGGGTCTCCCCGCTCTGGGACCGCTTTCAGTAGTTTTTTCAAAGTTTTTCCAATCTTTTTTTCGCACTCTCGGGATTTTCTGCTGGGGGTGGCTTGGGTGGACTCGGTCTTAGCACCGTCCCTGATTCCACTGTTGGTCAGCGGTGTCTTAGTCAATAGGCTTGGGCTAGTAGCCCCAATAAGGTTTCTTTCCCTGGCCACGACGTCAGGTCCCAATCTGGGCTGCTCGGGCTATATGCCCCTGGTAGATGTGCCCCTGTACTCTAGCGGCAGAGCCCTTCCCTGGGCTGATGATCCACGGGAGCCCCCCAGGCTGACCACCTCGTTTAACAACAACAACAAGCGCGCCAATAGCTACTCGTCTAAATTATTCTATAGAACAAAGCGCGATCATTTTTAGTAACTCGTATAGAAAAAGACACTGTGCGCTTTATCTCTACAAATAAAAATCAAAACTCTGTGTCTGTCTGTCTGTCTGTCTATGGACAATTTTGATCGCTATGGACTCCCAAACCGCTCAACCAAATTACACTAAACTTTACACCCACCCTAAACTTACTACGGAGAATGTCTTAGGCTACCTTTAAATTTTAACACGAAGGCCTTCTATAAGTTGCTTTGCTATTGTAGTGCTGCCCAGTCTTTACTCTCTTTTCTTTAACTCTTTCTGCCACCGAGGACAGCACACAATGTGCTTTCACATTAATAAAACTGTCTGTTGCAAAGAATTTAGCGTTTAAATTACAGTGTCTATTTTTATCTTAATTGGCTTCTCTGCCGGAATGTTGAGCGTGTCTGCTCAGATCCCAGATTTCTTGAGTCTATTTAAGCCTGCTGGTTCTGTCTGTCTATGTCAAACAAAGTTTCAAGTCTCACAGCTTGGTAAACGCATTACACAGCAGAAAGAGGTACCTCTCGACATCGGTAAAATGCACAACTCCGTCATCTTTTCGCTGCTCCTGTTTGTCTTAATCGCGGCGTCCTTGGCTCGAGTGTCCGTCTCATTTACTGCGAATGTCGACGATGACTTTGTCGACGACAACGAACTGTCAGCAGTGGCTAGAACTGCCGCTGACCAAGACGAATTGGACCAAGAGCGACAGGAGGCGATGATCAATGCCATTGCTGAACGGGATCAACTGCAGGAGGCTGACAGCCCGCCAAGCAAAAAGTGGTACTGGCGAAAGACGTACAACAGAAATCGACACTGATTTTATTAAAAGTCAACTTTATAAGCGTGTGAGAGCTACTATTAGTAGCTTGACATGGCGCGTACGTGTTATTAATATTTCCAAATAAATTTCTTATATCTAGATAACTAACCATACTTGTAACGTATCTCATCTGTTGTCTATACTATTATTAAGCATGTAACTTAGGAAAAACAAACTTCTATGATCGATCTTTTAAGACTTTACTCTCGGTCTGCCTGATCTAATCTGCCTTGTTCAATCTCTTCCCTATTCAGTACGCCCTCATATCTTTGATCCACCCTAATCCAGCCTCCCTAATCCAGCCTTCCTAATCCGCCCTCCCTAATCTACCCTCCCTAATCCGCCCTCTCTAAGCCGCCCCCCTAATCCGCCCTCTTTAATCCAACCTCCCTAATCTACCCTCCCTAATCCGCCCTCTCTAAGCCGCCCCCCTAATCCGCCCTCCCTAATCCGCCCTTCCTAATCCACCCTCCCTAACTCGCCCAATTTAATCTGTCTTTACTTAATCCTTGCTTCTCAATCCGCCTCCACAATCTAGCCGGTCTGATCCGCCAGTAACAATGAAAATCCATATGATTCAGTTTGTTGACTTATAGACTTGCTTTTCTACTGCAGCATAGTCCTGTATCAGCCCAGTATATAGTCGTAGTACTCGTAGATCAGATTATTGAAACTATTATATGCCATGGCTGTAACTATGCCAATGCAAACAGACAGTTTTATTTGTGCTGTTCGTACCGCTTAATTAATTAGCCAATAAAATCGACTGCCAGACATGTAAATACTGTTAGTGCCTACACGTGTACATCTACAGCCTTCCTATCTGGGAGTAATGCAGTCGAGGAGCAGTTGCAGGGCACTAAATATGAGCTATATACATGTATTACGCAAACAATTTAACAAAAGACGATCATGCTTTTTATTATAGTTGATTATCACGTGACCGCACAGCCGATTTACAATATTATTTCCCCTTTCAAGTTGCCGGATGAGTATGTCCAGTGGCGCCAAAATTTATAGTCTACCCCGTAGACTATACGGGGCGCCAAATCTAGACTATACGGAGCGCCAAATCTAGACTATACGGGGCGCCAAATCTAGAATATACGGGGCGCCAAATCTAGAATATACGGGGCGCCAAATCTAGACTATACGGGCGCCAAATCTAGACTATACGGAGCGCCACATCTAGACTATACGGGGCGCCAAACCTAGAATATACAGGGCGCCAAATCTAGAAGCTACGGGGCGCCACATTCAAAAGCTACGGGGCGCCACATTCAAAAGCTACGGGGCGCCACATTCAAAAGCTACGGGGCGCCACATTCAAAAGCTTCGGGGTGCCACATTCAAAAGCTTCGGGGTGCCACATTCAAAAGCTACGGGTCGCCACATTCAAAGCTACGGGGCGCCACATTCAAAAGCTACGGGGCGCCACATTCAAAAGCTTCGGGGCGCCACATTCAAAAGCTACGGGTCGCCACATTCAAAAGCTACGGGTCGCCACATTCAAAAGCTTCGGGGCGCCACATTCAAAAGCTACAGGGCGCCACATTCAAAAGCTTCGGGGCGCCACATTCAAAAGCTACAGGGTGCTATAGCAATGAAGTTCACAGGGCAGTTCCCCAAATGTTACCCCCCCCCAATTGGCTGAGAGTTCACTCGCTATTGAAACCAATCAGCGCTAAGAGTTCGAATGCAGATGGACCCAGCAAATCATCTGCAATAAATACGGTACAGCACACTTTTGAAAGTAAATTCAACGTCAGTCTTGCGAGTAAAATTTGTCGATAAAAATCGATAAAGATAATGATGACCAAAAAAAAGTTTGAGCAAATTTCTTCAACGACAGAACTGAATCGCGACAATGATGCCGGACCAACGTCAAAATTTTCAATAAAAAAATCGATAATGCGTCAATTTAAATTGAAGCGTCACGGCAAAGTGGCTCCATCATTGTCCGATGGGTCAACTTCAGGTTCTCGATTGAGGGCCTCTTCAAAACCGGCTCTGAGAATTGCTGACGACGACTTGAACGGGTGTTACGTCATTCCCGCGTCGGCGGTTGCTAACGACGCCGAGAGCTGGCGATTAGTTGAATCGATGCGAAATGATCGGCCGGACAGGTTTGAAGAGTGCCTTCGCAGCCTCATGCTGATGAGCTTGGTGAGGGAGAGTTCGATTCTGTTTGTTTGTTTAATAACAAGTCTAATAACATGTTTTATTGTCATCAATTGTTAGTTTCAGATAGTAGATTGTGACATGTAATTAAAATATCGTTTTTGTTAGATTGAAATAAGACTGTAGTTATATATTATTTTTATTAACTTTTAACAGCCGACTGTAGTTATCGATTATTTTCAATAACATCAAACGACTAGCTGTAGTTATAGATTATTGTTAATAACATCAAACAGCCCGCTGTAGTTTTCGATTATTGTTAATGGGTTTAAAAAACCGACTGTAGTTATCGATTATTGTTAATGGGTTTAAAAAACCGACTGTAGTTATCGATTATTGTTAATGGGTTTAAAAAACCGACTGTAGTTATCGATTATTGTTAATGGATTTAAAAACCGACTGTAGTTATCGATTATTGTTAATGGGTTTAAAAAACCGACTGTAGTTATCGATTATTGTTAATAATATAAAAAACCGAGTGTAGTTATTGATTATTGTTAATAACATCAAACAACCGAGTGTAGTTATCGATTATTGTTAATAGCATCAAACAACCGACTGTTGTTATCGATTATTGTTAATAACTTTAAACAGCCGACTGTAGTTAGCGGTTAATTGGTTATGCGTTTCAAAACTACTGTAATTATCGATGATTGGTAATAAATTTAAAGAACCGACTGTAGCTATCGATTATTGTTATAGCTTTCAACAACCGACTGTAATTAATTATTAATTATAAATTATTAGTAATTAATCGATTGTTATTAATTAAAAATAACCTATTGTAATTATTAACTATTCTTAATCATAGATAAAACATTGCCATTATCGATTATTGTTAAATTTTAATAATTTATTTTAATTATCGATCCTTGTTATATTTAAAGATTTTATATTAATTGAATACATGAGCAACCTTGACCTACTGGCATTAAATTATCGGTTATTGTTAATCTACTTGGTTAAATACCCGTTAAGATTGAAATACGATATCATATACGATATACGATTTTCGATATCAATAAACAGAAGGACGAGTTAAGCGACCCGGATGCAGACAACGCTACATCGATGACGTCATCCCAGCTCGACGGCAATCAGCAGGCGTCAATCTGTTCCCTTCGAGTCGAATACGACAGCTGCAACAGCTGGAGCACGTCCGATATGGACTTTCACTACGTTGCTCACCTCTGCGCATTTTACGCGGCCTCAGGCTGCTTCCTGCGACTGTTTCAGCTGGCGAGAGAGTCCAGTGCGTCGCAGGCTGAGGCCGCCGCGGTGCCCGGCAGGATCTTCGGTCTGGAGGACAAGAACATGTGCAGCCTGTTGCATGCCCTGTGCTGGGGCTGCCATCAGCAGGTGAGGATGGATTGGATTCCAGACTTCGATTCTAGATTTTGAAGTCCCGGTTCCAGATTCCAGAGTCCCGGTTCCAGATTCCAAAGTCCCGATTCCAGATTCCAGAGTCCCGATTCCAGATCCTAAAGTCCCGTTTCCAGATTCCAGCATCCCGATTCTAGATTTTGAAGTCCCGGTTCCAGATTCCAAAGTCCCGATTCCAGATCCTAAAGTCCCGATTCCAGATTCCAAAGTCCCGATTCCAGCTTTCAGAGTCCCGATTCCAGATTCTAAAGTCCCGATTCCAGATTCCAGAGTCCCGATTCCAGATTCCAAAGTCCCGATTCCAGATTCTAAAGTCCCGATTCCAGATTCCAAAGTCCCGATGCTAGATCCCAAAGTCCCGGTTCCAAAGTCCAGATTCTAGATTTCGAAGTCCCAATTCCAGATTCCAGAGTCCCGATTCCAGTCCCAAAGTCCCGATTCCAGATTCCAAATGTCCCAACTACTAGATTCCGAATCCCAGATTCCAGATCTAACGTCTCAACTAAACATTTCGAATTTGGGGCCTCCAACTCTCTGGCCCTGATCCTTAATTGATTCTCTTATTTGTTTTGAAAATCAGCTCTCAAAACGAAAATCGGAATCAGCTAGAGCTTCAGCTAATGTATATTGGTTGGCAAAGTCAACACACTCAAAAATAGTCAGTCCAGTGCGATTGTAATTAATTTGATTGCGCTATCGTCACGGTGACAAAAAGCTCCCATGCTAATGCAGGTCAGCATGGTTACTACAGCAGCCAATGTTTGCTGATACAGCGGGCCAATTCACACAAAGCTGCTCTCCTTGGCAAATTAAATTAAACCCTTGGATCTCCGCTATCTGATTCAGTGCGGCGGACTGAAATGCAATTATCAAATATGATTTGATGCGTATTCATTATGGGCAGCTGGTAGATTGTTATAGCTAGATCAACCTTTTACAGAATATACTGCTTTCCATGTCTTTAAGCTTGGTGCCCCGTGTCTTTAAGCTTGGTTCCCCCGTGTCTTTAAGCTTGGTGCCCCGTGTCTTTAAGCTTAGTGCCCCGTGTCTTTAAGCTTGCAGTCTCGTGTCTTTAAGCTTGCAGTCTCGTGTCTTTAAGCTTAGTGCCCCGTGTCTTTAAGCTTGGAGTCTCGTGTCTTTAAGCTTGCAGTCTCGTGTCTTTAAGCTTGCAGTCTCGTGTCTTTAAGCTTGCAGTCTCGTGTCTTTAAGCTTGCAGTCTCGTGTCTTTAAGCTTGCAGTCTCGTGTCTTTAAGCTTAGTGCCCCGTGTCTTTAAGCTTGCAGTCTCGTGTCTTTAAGCTTGCAGTCTCGTGTCTTTAAGCTTAGTGCCCCGTGTCTTTAAGCTTGCAGTCTCGTGTCTTTAAGCTTGCAGTCTCGTGTCTTTAAGCTTAGTGCCCGTGTCTTTAAGCTTGCAGTCTCGTGTCTTTAAGCTTGGTGCCCGTGTCTTTAAGCTTGCAGTCTCGTGTCTTTAAGCTTGGTGCCCGTGTCTTTAAGCTTAGTGCCCCGTGTCTTTAAGTTTGGTGCCCGTGTCTTTAAGCTTGGTGCCCGTGTCTTTAAGCTTGCAGTTTCGTGTCTTTAAGCTTAGTGCCCCGTGTCTTTAAGCTTGGAGTCTCGTGTCTTTAAGCTTGCAGTCTCGTGTCTTTAAGCTTGGTGCCCGTGTCTTTAAGCTTGCAGTCTCGTGTCTTTAAGCTTGGTGCCCGTGTCTTTAAGCTTGCAGTCTCGTGTCTTTAAGCTTGGTGCCCGTACGTGTCTTTAAGCTTGCAGTCTCGTGTCTTTAAGCTTGGTGCCCGTGTCTTTAAGCTTGGTGCCCGTGTTTTTAAGCTTGCAGTCTCGTGTCTTTAAGCTTGGTGCCCGTGTCTTTAAGCTTGCAGTCTCGTGTCTTTAAGCTTGCAGTCTCGTGTCTTTAAGCTTGGTGCCCGTGTCTTTAAGCTTGCAGTCTCGTGTCTTTAAGCTTGGTGCCGCGTGTCTTTAAGCTTGGTGCCCGTGTCTTTAAGCTTGCAGTCTCGTGTCTTTAAGCTTGGTGCCCGTACGTGTCTTTAAGCTTGCAGTCTCGTGTCTTTAAGCTTGGTGCCCGTGTCTTTAAGCTTGCAGTCTCGTGTCTTTAAGCTTGGTGCCCGTGTCTTTAAGCTTCGTGCCCGGGTCTTTAAGCTTGCAGTCTCGTGTCTTTAAGCTTGGTGCCCGTACGTGTCTTTAAGCTTGCAGTCTCGTGTCTTTAAGCTTGGTGCCCGTGTCTTTAAGCTTGCAGTCTCGTGTCTTTAAGCTTGGTGCCCGTGTCTTTAAGCTTGGTGCCCGTGTCTTTAAGCTTGCAGTCTCGTGTCTTTAAGCTTGGTGCCCGTACGTGTCTTTAAGCTTGCAGTCTCGTGTCTTTAAGCTTGGTGCCCGTGTCTTTAAGCTTGCAGTCTCGTGTCTTTAAGCTTGGTGCCCGTGTCTTTAAGCTTGCAGTCTCGTGTCTTTAAGCTTGGTGCCCGTGTCTTTAAGCTTGGAGTCTCGTGTCTTTAAGCTTGCAGTCTCGTGTCTTTAAGCTTAGTGCCCGTGTCTTTAAGCTTGCAGTCTCGTGTCTTTAAGCTTGCAGTCTCGTGTCTTTAAGCTTGGTGCCCCGTGTCTTTAAGCTTGGTGCCCCGTGTCTTTAAGCTTGGTGCCGTGTGTCTTTAGGCTTAGTGCCCCGTGTCTTTAAGCTTGGTGCCCCGTGTCTTTAAGCTTAGTGCCCCGGGTCTTTAAGCTTGGTGCCCCGTGTCTTTAAGCTTAGTGCCCCGGGTCTTTAAGCTTGGTGCCCCCGTGTCTTTAAGCTTGGTGCCCCGTGTCTTTAAGCTTGGTGCCCCGTGTCTTTAAGCTTGGTGCCGTGTGTCTTTAGGCTTAGTGCCCCGTGTCTTTAAGCTTGGTGCCCCGTGTCTTTAAGCTTAGTGCCCCGGGTCTTTAAGCTTGGTGCCCCGTGTCTTTAAGCTTAGTGCCCCGGGTCTTTAAGCTTGGTGCCCCCGTGTCTTTAAGCTTGGTGCCCCGGGTCTTTAAGCTTAGTGCCCCGGGTCTTTAAGCTTGGTGCCCCCGTGTCTTTAAGCTTAGTGCCCCCGTGTCTTTAAGCTTAGTGCCCCGGGTCTTTAAGCTTAGTGCCCCGTGTCTTTGAGCTTGGTGCCCCGTGTCTTTAAGCTTGGTTCCCCCGTGTCTTTAAGCTTAGTTCCCCGGGTCTTTAAGCTTAGTGCCCCGTGTCTTTAAGCTTAGTGCCCCGTGTCTTTAAGCTTAGTGCCCCGTGTCTTTAAGCTTGGTTCCCCCGTGTCTTTAAGCTTGGTGCCCCCGTGTCTTTAAGCTTGGTTCCCCCGTGTCTTTAAGCTTGGTGCCCCGTGTCTTTGAGCTTGGTGCCCCGTGTCTTTAAGCTTGGTTCCCCCGTGTCTTTAAGCTTAGTGCCCCGGGTCTTTAAGCTTGGTGCCCCGTGTCTTTAAGCTTAGTGCCCCGTGTCTTTAAGCTTGGTGCCCCCGTGTCTTAAAGCTTGGTGCCCCCGTGTCTTTAAGCTTGGTGCCCCGTGTCTTTAAGCTCGGTGCCCCGTGTCTTTAAGCTTGGTGCTCCGGGTTTTTAAGCTTGGTTCTCGCGTGTCTTTAAGCTTAGTGCCCCGTGTCTTTAAGCTTAGTGTCCCCGTGTCTTCAAGCTTAAAGCCCCGTGTCTTTAAGCTTGGTGCCCCGTGTCTTTAAGCTTGGTGCCCCGTGTCTTTAAGCTTGGTGCCCCGTGTCTTTAAGCTTGGTGCCCCGTGTCTTTAAGCTTGGTGCCCCGTGTCTTTAAGCTTGGTGCCCCCGTGTCTTTCTGCGTGATGTCTGGGTCTAACGCGTTTCGTCATTCCATGTGGATATTACTTACTTTCAGTAGCACTTATAGCACTGTTACATGAAATCTTAAGAAAAATTTTATGGTAATAACAATGACACCCGCTCCAAATGATCTTCTGAAGGCGTCCCAATGTGAGTAAAGGTTGATTTCGTAGAAAAAATAGCTGTCCTTTGCGATTCAAAGTTAAAAAAAATTTATTGGACAATTTAGCCAGAAATAAATCATGATGTTTATTTATTATTGCCATCATGAGAAGTTGATTAGCCATTCTACTTTGGTATGATTGAATACAACTGACAATTATTTCATGGAGCAAAGAGCATCAGTCACGATTCACGCCTTCAAAGTCTTCCCTTTGTGGTCAAGTCGAGTTGCTTGAGTTCGCTGATTGGCCACGATGCAGTACAGAAGCCGGCATTTGCTCTCCAGACAGCTCAGCATCATCAGCAGCCGCTCACAGGCCAGCCGTGTCTGCTTCGGCCCCTGGAATCCTCTTTTGCTTTGCACTTTAGCTTCGCTAGACATCGAGTCAACCAGCTGGACAATGTGACTCCCCAGAGCTCGCACGGCGGTGCCAGTACGCCGTTCAACCCGCTGATTGTCCAGGTAGGCGTACGAATACTCCACCAGGTAGCTGGCGTGCGCTGTCGCTCGCACCAGCCGGCTGGCCGTCTCCCGAGCTCGACGTTCGGCCTCGGACCAGGCGACTCGCTGAAATCGAATCAAGTTGGACGCGAACAGACTCGCCAGCTTCTTGACCGTGACGTTGCTCAGTCCGAGAGAAGTCTTACTGCTGGCTCGGCCGAGGCGAACTCGAACTGCGGCACAATAGGCCCGGGACTGGGTGCTGTTGGGCACTAGGAAGGAGTCCTGCGCGGTGAA
This sequence comes from Macrostomum lignano, assembly GCA_002269645.1. NCBI lineage: Eukaryota > Metazoa > Platyhelminthes > Macrostomidae > Macrostomum > Macrostomum lignano. The sequence goes on along the minus strand of NIVC01003091.1, from coordinate 31,315 downwards.
CACGCGTTGGACGCGGAACTCGGACCGGGTCTTGACTTTGGCGCCAAAGCAGGGACCGCTTTTGTGGTCGCGCATCGTCTGGCCGCACCACCAGCAGAAGTGCTCTCCGCACGGACAGGACATGTGATTGCAGCCGACACCCTTCTCCATCAGCAGGAAGCAGGACGGGCACTGCTTGGCGTTCACGTCGGTCTCGGCGTTCAGATCGCTTAGCAGAAGCTTCTCGTGTCCGAGAGACTTCATCTTGGCGCGATATCTAAACAGTGAGAATCAATGTGTGTTTATTTATAAACAACTGAAGCTACGGATGACAGACGCCAGAGCATGTGCGTGCATTCAGAGATACTCACTTAGAGGCGGTGGCGCAGTCGCTCGGCCAATGCGGCTCCTGGCCGCACCCAACGCAGAGGCCCCAGCCGCTGCACTGGCACACGGCGTTCACTCCGGTTGGGCTCTCCAATACTCTGCCGCAGTTCGTCAGCGGGCACAGCCGCCGCTGGACCCGCTGCTCGCTTCGATCCGACAGCCACAATCGGAAGGCGGCTGCGGCCAGAGCCGACACGAGGTCGGCCGGGCAGAACCACAGCAGCGTGGCCGGGTCCAGCGGCGTCTCGCACCGGAAGCCCGGACACGAGACGTCGGCGCGGCCTCGGGCGACGCTGCTAGCGACGTGCTGCAGCCAGCAGGGGTTGCAGAAGCGGTGGCCGCACTCGCCCAGCATTGTAGCACCATCGGCGAAGGAGTCGGCGGTGCCGACAGGCAGCTGCTGGCAGCAGATCTCGCAGTCTAGAGCGGGCACCAGCTCGGCATCGACAGCGACAGTCGATGGCGGATTGAACATCGGCAGAGCTCGGATTGCGGCCAGCCGCGCCTCCGACTCGGAGATCGCCTTTGCTGGCTTCCAGCCCAAGATCGTGGCCCCTGCGGTAGCTGCCTTTTCGGGAGCCCCACAAGCCGCCGGCTCACTCGAGGCCGCGTCAGCTGCAAGTCTTCGCAGAAAGTCAAACGGATCAGCCTGAGTAGCCACTTCGGCTGCTGATGTTCTCGGAGCCGCTGCATCGCTTCGACGCAAGTGCTGAACCGAGAACCGAGTCCCGTCGGAGTCTGTCTCGTCCATCTCTTCGAAAACGATGCTCTCTGAGAGATCGGGATGCAGCATAACAGCCAGCTTCCTTGGTGTAGACGCAGAGATAGCCAGAGCGCTTGAGATCGAAGCCTCAGCAAACAGCTCAGCAATGCGGCTGGTCTGAGCTGCGACTCGCGGCACGGCAACCACTGGTCGAGGAGAGCATAGACTGGCCTCCACCGACTGAGCCAGCCGAATATCGAATTGATCAACTTCTTTAACCGTTTCTATCTGAGTTTCGAACTTCTCCACGCTCTCCTCCGCGCCTGAGTCGTAGCCGGAGCTTCCGCCGGAAGTCTGGTCGCTGTTGCTACGCTGCTTCCTCTTATTCTCCATCAGCTGCTGATGACGCAGCTTGCGCTCCTTGGCCGCCAGTTTCTTGTCCCGATTGGCCGAAATCTTCGGTCGAGCAAACTCAATTAGAGCGATGCACTCGGTCGGACGGTCAGGGCAGACATCCAGCTCCTCGTCCGCCTCGGTAGATGCAGTTGTCTCCGGCAGATGCCAGCATCCGTCCATGTCGAATTGCATCTCCATTTCAAATCGCCTCCGCTTCTGAAGCATCCGTTCCCTCTTCCTTGGACTTGGCCGTCGAAGGTCATACCGCTTCACAGTCTTTGTTTCCTTCTCCGACTGGGTGCACCGTTTAACATCGACGCCAGGGCAGGGCACGCAGGTGCCAACGCTGACGCTCATCCGACTGTCGTAGTCGCGCTGCAGGTCACCCCGGACTTCCTCAGCATTGGGTGACACTTTGTACAGGTGATTCCACAGGTTGCAGGTTCGCTGGATGGAGGCCTTGTTCACGGATCCGCCGCGGCTAGCTGAACCAATGGTAATCAGAGGTCGCTCCGTCTGCATGCTCTTCTCTTGGTCGCTAAACTGGAATCTATCATTGTTCAGCACCTGCTGCTTTAGCTGATTTCGCACCGCGGCACTCAGCTTCTTCTGCTTTGCAGACTCGCGAACGATCTTTTTATTGAGCTCCTTCTTGTGGTGTCTCAGTTCGTCCGCTGCCTTCACCGTGTAAGTTGCGTTTGTCAACAACTTCTTCGCTGACGCTTCCCTGTGTCCTCTGGCGACGGCTTCAGTAAAGAAGACGTTCTGCGACTTCAACTCCTCGTTGGCATCGTACTCTTCTACCAGTTGCTTGATGAAGTTCCATCGTTGATTCTTGTTTAGAGAGTAGGTCACGTCGCTAGTGAAACTGCGCAAGGAATTGGTTGATGATATATGATATACATGGTGCTCATAAGATGTCATGTCTCATAAGTAATGGTGCCTACGGGCCTTAAGCGGCGTACGGGGGCAGAAGGGGTCACTGTCACCCCACGAAAATTGCTATCCAATAAAACAGGCACTGCTCCAATGACGAGGAAGCTGTTAACTCAGCTTTTGCCACCTCTTGGACGTGGTACCCATCGGCCTGAGAGACAAGAGTAAGGGGCGCCCACCAAGAGACAGGAGCGCCTATACAGTACCTGAGCTAAAAGGCAAGGAAGCATCGAATACAAAGTACTCACTCTTTATCCATCAGCCTGATCATTTTCCGATTGTAAAAATTAGCATTAGTTGACACTTGAATATCTGGATGACGGGCCTGCTCAGCAGGCAGTAGGCTGTTACTCCAGCCTCTGTTGGTGTGGAATGCCAGCAGATTAGTGTGCTTCCTCTCTCTGGCCTCGGCGTGCAGAACTCTGCGATACGTGTGACCCAGGCGCCTGACTTTGCTCTCCTGAATACGATGAGTAGCGTGAAAATCCTCCTCTGTAGCAGGCGATGAGTTTGTTGTTGCTGCTGCAGATCTACGATTGATGGGCTTGGCTCTTCGTCGACCGGATAATCCCATGATATGATTATTGATAATTCTTTTATTAATAGTAAAAAATCTATCTAAAGTGTAGTAGAGTATGGAGCAATAAAACGGACTGTTTAATCCGCTTTCTCAGTTGATTTTCACCACAGCCCGGGCTGTTCGCTATTTATAATGGCTGTCTCGCCCGCCCGCCCGCCGCTTGTTGTCACTCGCTGTGCGTCACTCACTGAGCTAAAAATAGCACAGCATCAATCCCCGCGGAGAGTGTACACTGACTGGCACTGGGCTTTTCTCTCCTGCAGCTCCGTTCTCGCAACTGTCTCGCCATGTAGCGCAAGCGCTGCCTCTCCGCCAGTGAAAATATCTAGCAATATGCTATTCACCTACTGTTAGTAGCTAGGTCTAGAATGTTTAAAATGTAGGCATTTCAGTGTACACTGTACAATTAGAATTAAGGCTTTTGCGAGCTACCCCTCCAGCCAATCTATTAATAGAAAGTGGTGCAATTCCGCGTCAATGTTTTCCTAGTTACCCTAAACTATTGCACAGTTGAGTTTTTGTCCATTGTGCTTCAGAGAGATTGTTTTGCACTATAACGTCTGCACTTTTTTGCTCTTATTTTTAGACTAGCTATATCGTCATCATTTGACAGCTAAGAATCATCCTAAATGAATGCCAATTATTAAATAATTTGTAGAATGATATAATTTTAACTGTCTTCACATCTCCCATCTCCCCATAGAGAATCGCCCCTCCCATCTCCCCATAGAGAATCGCCCCTCCTATCTCCCCATAGAGAATCGCCCCTCCCATCTCCCCATAGAGAATCGCCCCTCCTATCTCCCCATAGAGAATCGCCCCTCCTATCTGCCACATAGAGAATCGCCCCTCCCATCTCCCCATAGAGAATCGCCCCTCCTATCTGCCACATAGAAATCGCCCCTCCCATCTCCCCATAGAGAATCGCCCCTCCTATCTGCCACATAGAGAATTGCCCCTCCCATCTCCCACATAGAGAATCGCCCCTCCCATCCCCCCATAGAGAATCGCCCCTCCCATCTCCCCATAGAGAATCGCCCCTCCTATCTGCCACATAGAGAATCGCCCCTCCCATCTCCCCATAGAGAATCGCCCCTCCTATCTGCCACATAGAAATCGCCCCTCCCATCTCCCCATAGAGAATCGCCCCTCCTATCTGCCACATAGAAATCGCCCCTCCCATCTCCCCCCATAGAAAATCGCCCCTCCCATCTCCCCATAGAGAATCGCCCCTCCCATCTCCCCCCATAGAGAATCGCCCCTCCCATCTCCCCCCATAGAGAATCGCCCCTCCCATCTCCCCATAGAGAATCCATAGAGAATCACCCCTCCAATCTCAACCATAGAGAATCGCCCCTCCCATCTCCCCCCATAGAGAATCGCCCCTCCCATATCCACATATAGAATCGCCCCTCCCATCCCCCCATAGAGATAATCGCCCCTCCCATCTCCCCCCATAGAGAATCGCCCCTCCCATCTCTCCATAGAGAATCGCCCCTCCCATATCCACATATAGAATCGCCCCTCCCATCCCCCCATAGAGATAATCGCCCCTCCCATCTCCCCCATTGACCCCCCATGGAGAATCACCCCTCCAATCTCAACCATAGAGAATCGCCCCTCCCATCTCCCCCCCCATAGAGAATCGCCCCTCCCATCTCCCCCCATAGAGAATCGCCCCTCCCATCTCCCATCTCCCCAAAAGTACATTTTTGGACTTTTATCTCGTACTTTCAGTAGGAATATGTACACATAACATGGAAAAGTAAAACTTGAGTAGGAAAGTCGTAACTTTTTGATATAGCGATGCAATCTTGTAAAGCTACTACTTCGAAAAATAATTGCGCAATCTGAAAAATGTGGCAGGTGAAACCCACAGCCGCCTACGCTGAGTTCCTGCGGACAGCCCTGGAGTCCGGAGGTGCGGCGGTCACCCGCGCAACGGCCAGACGAACCGATGACTTCGACTTCAACAGTTTGGAATTAGCCATCTACCTGGAGTGCTACGAGCTGGCGGTGATCTTATTAGAACTGCCGGGTGTCTACGTTCACTCCAGCGTGCATGGCAACTTAGTTACTAAGAACTACCTGTTGGACGAGTACATCGTTGGCAGTCATCGCAACAGGTATCATCGAGCGCCAATGGTTCTGCTGACTTCGCTGACCTCGCCAGAGCAGATCGCCCGCCTGCAGGAGTCCGGCTTCCTGCAGCAGCCGGCCCTGCTGCGCATGGGCATCTCGTGGAGCGTTAAAATCGTTTTAGCCTTCGAACTGCTGCCCTGGATTCTCTGCTTGTGCATGCTGTACATCCCCATGCCGATGCAGTACGGCTTCTTCCACGAGTCGGCTGCCGCAGCCGACCCACTGGCCGCGGTGAAGTGCAGCCCGGTTGCCAGGCCGCCAGTGACGGTGCCGATCCACGCCGGCGTCATGCTAGCGAAGGAGGACGTCGAGAAGAGGCTGCGCTACGTTCTGGGACTCGAAAGCAGCAAGCTTGACGCTCTGATAGTTGAAATGCGCAACAACTTTTGCAATGAGACAACGCCGTTTTATATTGACATAGCGGACGGGCATAAGGTGGTGCAAATTGTGGGTTTAGTCATCGCCCTGATGATTCTGGTTAAAGCGGCGCTGTTCCCATTCCGCGTGCTGGCATCCGTCGCAATCAGCCACTGCAAGCTGAAGTGGCGCAGCGTGCGCTACCGCCATCTGTACGAGAGACGCACTCAGCGCACCGATCTGCTGCTCATCGTGTGCCTGCTTTGCTGGATCTGCTACTGGCTTCTGGCGACCTACTTCAACAGCAGTTTTACCAACTCCTGCTCACTCGGGCTGGTACAGCTCAGCGCTTGCGCACTTATTCAGCGAGTTAGCCTCAATTTTACATCGAGCGAAGCGATTCTATCCGTGAAAACCATCGCTCAAGAGTTTGACACAATCTCTCAAGGCATCGGCTGCTTCTTGCACATGTGCGCCCTGTGCGTCAACCTGCTGTTTCTGTACATGATGGAGAGTGCGCCATTGTTTGGCGAAACCGTGATGATGTTTCGTCAAGTGCTGGAGCGCTTCATGCAGCTTAGCCTAATCTACATCTTCTGCATCGTGATATTCGCCAATCTGTTCTGGGCTCAGACTGCCGGCATCTTGCACCAGGTGGGCGCCGACATGGGCCAGTTCGCCAGCATGGACATGCCCAGCTTTCTTGGCGAGTTCTACCGGATCTTCACCACCTCGCTGAACCTGTTCGACCCGACCACCCGACGATTTGGCAACTCCACTCTGACCATGGAGTTCAAGAAGACCGAGATCAAGGTGTTGCACTTTGTCTACATCTTGATGTTCGCTATACTGACTCTTAACTTTCTCATCGCGGTTCTAGTCAGCTTTATCGATCGCGTCGCCAAGAGCAAGTCCACCATGCACTTTTTGCACAGAGTACAACGCGCCAACAAAATCAGATACGGCTTCTGGCACAAACTGTGCCGTCTGGGCCGCCTCATCGCTTGCGATCGACGCAAGCGAACCCTGCGGGTGAGGTCCACAGTCAGCGACAGAAACCAGGCCAGCTGGGTGGATTTGCACCTGCCGCCAACGGAAACGTCGGCTAAAACATTTACCGCCAAGACCGGTTCGGATGCACCCGAGAATTCGTCAACCCTGTGCACGGTGGTCGATATTGAGGCCGAGCGGCAAGGGACGACGTCAAGCATCCAGCTGGAGACCCTAGGACAGATTGAACAATCTGCTCAATCGTCAATAGGTGCGTACCGACGCTGCAAAACGGCTGGAACTGCTAGGGTTGAAAGCGAACTTGAGGCTTTGAGCAGTTCAACAGGCAGGAAGATGAGCTTCTAAAGTTTATAAGCTATAATATTAACGATAACTTACGTTTTGAAGCCTTTTCTTATAGGATTCGGACGGGGTGAAACTAACTAATATCGTGAAGCTGGGAGATACATGGACATGTATGATGAAGCTGAGGAGATATGATGAAGCTAGAAAAAAAGATGAAGCTGGGAGGGTACGAGCGGATGATAAAGATAAGAGATTTTGTGGAGCTAGAAATTCTGATGAAGATGAAGATGAAGATGGGAGATATGATGAAGCTAAGATGATGGGAGATGATGAAGATGGGAGAGATGATGAAGCTAAGATGATGGGAGATGATGAAGATGGGAGAGATGATGAAGCTGGGATGATGGGAGATGATGAAGCTGGGATGATGGAAGATTATGAAGCTGGGGTGATGAGGGATGATGAAGCTAGGACGATGAAGATGATGAAGCTGGGATGATGGGAGATGATGAAGCTAGGATGATGAAGATGATGAAGCTGGGATGATGGGAGATGATGAAGCTAGGATGATGAAGATGATGAAGCTGGGATGATGGGAGATGATGAAGCTGGGATGATGGGAAATGATGAAGCTGGGATGATGGAAGATGATGAAGCTGGGATGATGAGGGATGATGAAGCTAGGACGATGAAGATGATGAAGCTGGGATGATGAAGATGATGAAGCTGGGATGATGGGAGATGATGAAGCTAGGGCGATGAAGATGATGAAGCTGGGATGATGAGAGATGATGAAACAAAGATATTTGATATCGACAGTGAATTTCTTCATTAATGGGAATTGTTCACTGTGGTGAAAATATTGTATTGATTTTAATTTATTATTCATTAAATGCTTCAATTTTTTCAGCTTAATTCTCACAAGCTACCTATCTATATCTAAATTTCATGTCACTTATAATGAGTTATTCTTTAATGGCTTTAAAATGCCTAGATAAGGACTATCGTTTCTAAGATAATTATCCCATATTACTCTCTATCTACTATAAAGAGTATTAGTTATCGACTGAAATAAAAAAAATTATTTATCTAAGACAATTTCAGTTTTTAGTCTACAAATTCTTAATTAAAACTGTTAATTTTTGAGAAAAATATATTTCCTTATATACATCTAAACACAAAACAAATATTACAGTTTCTGAATATTATTATCAGATTAAAAAATTCTCTAATATATACGCTCGCATTTATTTCTATCGGCACATCAGATGAAAATAGTAGAAAAATGCTGGAGAAAAAGTCAGGCTACGACAATAACAAAAAAATAAGAACTATTTATAAAATCTATAAACCAAAAACTTAGAAATTAAGCTCTGGATATGACAAAGCAAATCAAGGTCGTTTGTTGCGTTAAAGACAATCGGGTCAATCGATAGACTGATATGCTAAAGTACAGTCTGTACTAACAAAAGAGAGAGAAGAGAGAGAAGAGAGAGAAGAGAGAGAGAGAGAAGAGAGAGAAGAGAGAGAAGAGAGAGAGAGAAGTGAGATAGAGGAGAGAGAAGGGAGAGAAGAGAGAGAAGAGAGAGAGAAGAGAGAAAGAAGAGAGAGAAGAGAGAGAAGAGAGAGGAGAGAAAGGAGAGAGAAGAGAGAGAAGAGAGAGAAGAGAGAGAAGAGAGAGGAGAGAGAAGAGAGAGAAGAGAGAGAGAGAGAAGAGGGAGAGAAGTGAGATAGAGGAGAGAGAAAGGAGAGAAGAGAGAAGAGAGAGAGAAGTGAGATAGAGGAGAGAGAAGAGAGAGAAGAGAGAGAGAAGTGAGATAGAAGAGAAAGAAGGGAGAGAAGAGAGAAGAGAGAGAGAAGAGAGAGAAGAGAGAGAAGAGAGAGAAAAGAGATAGAAGAGAGAGAAGGGAGAGAAGAGAGAGAAGAGAGAGAGAGAAGAGAGAGAAGAGAGAAAAGAGAGAAAAGAGAGAGAAGAGAGAGAAGAGAGAAAAGAGAGAGAAGAGAGAGAAGAGAGAGAGAAGAGAAGAGAGAGAAGGGAGAGAAGAGAGAGAAGAGAGAGAAGAGAGAGAGAAGTGAGATAGAAGAGAGAGAAGGGAGAGAAGAGAGAGAAGAGAGAGAGAAGTGAGATAGAGGAGAGAGAAGGGAGAGAAGAGAGAAGAGAGAGAGAAGAGAGAGAAGAGAGAAAAGAGAGAGAAAAGAGATAGAAGAGAGAGAAGGGAGAGAAGAGAGAGAAGAGAGAGAGAGAGAAGAGAGAGAAGAGAGAGAAGAGAGAAAATAGAGAAAAGAGAGAGAAGAGAGAGAGAAGAGAAGAGAGAGAAGGGAGAGAAGAGAGAGAAGAGAGAGAAGAGAGAGAGAAGTGAGATAAAGGAGAGAGAAGGGAGAGAAGAGAGAAGAGAGAGAAGAGAGAGAAGAGAGAGAGAAGTGAGATAAAGGAGAGAGAAGGGAGAGAAGAGAGAAGAGAGAGAGAAGAGAGAGAAGAGAGAAAAGAGAGAGAAAAGAGATAGAAGAGAGAGAAGGGAGAGAAGAGAGAGAAGAGAGAGGAGAGAGAAGAGAGAGAAGAGAGAGAAGAGAGAGAGAGAAGAGGGAGAGAAGTGAGATAGAGGAGAGAGAAGGGAGAGAAGAGAGAAGAGAGAGAGAAGTGAGATAGAGGAGAGAGAAGAGAGAGAAGAGAGAGAGAAGTGAGATAGAGGAGGAAGAAGGGAGAGAAGAGAGAAGAGAGAGAGAAGAGAGAGAAGAGAGAGAAGAGAGAGAAAAGAGATAGAATAGAGAGAAGGGAGAGAAGAGAGAGAAGAGAGAGAGAGAAGAGAGAGAAGAGAGAAAAGAGAGAAAAGAGAGAGAAGAGAGAGAAGAGAGAGAGAAGAGAAGAGAGAGAAGGGAGAGAAGAGAGAGAAGAGAGAGAAGAGAGAGAGAAGTGAGATAGAGGAGAGAGAAGGGAGAGAAGAGAGAAGAGAGAGAGAAGAGAGAGAGAAGAGAGAGAAGAGAGAGAAGAGAGAGAAAAGAGATAGAAGAGAGAGAAGGGAGAGAAGAGAGAGAAGAGAGAGAGAGAAGAGAGAGAAGAGATAAAAGAGAGAAAAGAGAGAGAAGAGAGAGAAGAGAGAAAAGAGAGAAAAGAGAGAGAAGAGAGAGAAGAGAGAAAAGAGAGAAAAGAGAGAGAAGAGAGAGAAGAGAGAGAAGAGAGAGAGAGAAGAGGGAGAGAAGTGAGATAGAGGAGAGAGAAGGGAGAGAAGAGAGAAGAGAGAGAGAAGTGAGATAGAGGAGAGAGAAGAGAGAGAAGAGAGAGAGAAGTGAGATAGAGGAGAAAGAAGGGAGAGAAGAGAGAAGAGAGAGAGAAGAGAGAGAAGAGAGAGAAGAGAGAGAAAAGAGATAGAAGAGAGAGAAGGGAGAGAAGAGAGAGAAGAGAGAGAGAGAAGAGAGAGAAGAGAGAAAAGAGAGAAAAGAGAGAGAAGAGAGAGAAGAGAGAAAAGAGAGAGAAGAGAGAGAAGAGAGAGAGAAGAGAAGAGAGAGAAGGGAGAGAAGAGAGAGAAGAGAGAGAAGAGAGAGAGAAGTGAGATAGAGGAGAGAGAAGGGAGAGAAGAGAGAAGAGAGAGAGAAGAGAGAGAGAAGAGAGAGAAGAGAGAGAAGAGAGAGAAAAGAGATAGAAGAGAGAGAAGGGAGAGAAGAGAGAGAAGAGAGAGAGAGAAGAGAGAGAAGAGAGAAAAGAGAGAAAAGAGAGAGAAGAGAGAGAAGAGAGAAAAGAGAGAGAAGAGAGAGAGAAGAGAAGAGAGAGAAGGGAGAGAAGAGAGAGAAGAGAGAGAAGAGAGAGAGAAGTGAGATAGAGGAGAGAGAAGGGAGAGAAGAGAGAAGAGAGAGAGAAGAGAGAGAAGAGAGAGAAGAGAGAGAAAAGAGAGAGAAGAGAGAGAAGGGAGAGAAGAGAGAGAAGAGAGAGAGAGAAGAGAGAGAAGAGAGAAAAGAGAGAAAAGAGAGAGAAGAGAGAGAAGAGAGAAAAGAGAGAAAAGAGAGAGAAGAGAGAGAGAAGAGAAGAGAGAGAAGGGAGAGAAGAGAGAGATGAGAGAGAAGAGAGAGAGAAGTGAGATAGAGGAGAGAGAAGGGAGAGAAGAGAGAAGAGAGAGAGAAGAGAGAGAAGAGAGAGAAGAGAGTGAAGAGAGAGAAGAGAGAGAGAAGTGAGATAGAGGAGAGAGAAGGGAGAGAAGAGAAAAGAGAGAGAAGAGAGAGAAGAGAGAGAAGAGAGAGAAAAGAGATAGAAGAGAGAGAAGGGAGAGAAGAGAGAGAAGAGAGAGAGAGAAGAGAGAGAAGAGAGAGAGAAGAGAGAGAAGAGAGAGAAGAGAGAGAAGAGAGAGAAGAGAGAGAGAAGTGAGATAGAGGAGATAGAGGAGAGAGAAGAGAGAGAAGAGAGAGATAAGAGATAGAGGAGAGAGAAGAGAGATAGAGGAGAGAGATAGAGGAGAGAGAAGAGAAAGAAGAGAGAGAAGAGAGAGAGAAGTGAGATAGAGGAGATAGAGGAGAGAGAAGAGAGAGAAGAGAGAGAAGAGAGAGAGAAGTGAGATAGAGGAGAGAGAAGAGAGAGAAGAGAGAGAAGAGAGAGAAGAGAGAGAGAAGAGAGAGAAGAGAGAGAGAAGAGAGAGAAGAGAGAGAAGAGAGAGAAGAGAGAGAAGAGAGAGAAGAGAGAGAAGATAGAGAGAAAAGAGATAGAAGAGAGGCGTCGCGATTCAAAGTTTGCCGACCCCTGATCTAAAGAATGCTAGCAGCTCAAGTTCTAAAATAATCGCGATATTTCATTGACCGACTTCGATCTCGCAGTCGCCACCGATGCGCACAGTCCAGCATCAGTTTGTCCAAATGCAATTTCGGATGGCAACCTGGATCCAACTGCAGCTCCAGGTTGTATCGGCTGTTCTGCCTCTGATTGTGCTCACGATTTTTACCTGTCGCTGAGGAATTAGAGCTGTTGTTAGTCCTTGCGCTAGTGCCTCCGGGGTCGGTTGTAGCTCGAGTCGAGTAGCTGAAGCCTCAATCCTCCCAGCGCATCTTCTCCGCGAGACCCTGCAACGTCAGACCATAAGTTCCAGCGGTCTTTTTTGTTCAACGAGTAGGCTACCTGAGTGGAGAAGCTGAAATCGTGTTGACAGATGCGTAGTTTAGAGTTGAAGAGACGCTATTTTATTTAAATGAGCGCCAGCACCATCCTCTCTTTTCTTCTCTTCTCCTCCTCTCCTCTCCTCTCCTCTCCTCGCCTCTCCTCTCGTCTCCTCTCCTCTCCTCTCGTCTCCTCTCCTCTCCTCTCCTCTCGTCTCCTCTCCTCTCCTCTCGTCTCCTCTCCTCTCGTCTCCTCTCCTCTCGTCTCCTCTCCTCTCCTCTCCTCTCCTCTCCTCTCGTCTCCTCTCCTCTCGTCTCCTCTCCTCTCCTCTCCTCTCGTCTCCTCTCCTCTCCTCTCCTCTCCTTTCCTCTCCTCTCGTCTCCTCTCCTTTCCTCTCCTCTCGTCTCCTCTCCTCTCGTCTCCTCTCCTCTCGTCTCCTCTCCTCTCCTCTCCTTTCCTCTACTCTCCTCTCCTCTCCTCTCGTCTCCTCTCCTCTCGTCTCGTCTCCTCTCCTCTCCTCTCGTCTCCTCTCCTCTCGTCTCCTCTCCTCTCGTCTCCTCTCCTCTCGTCTCCTCTCCTCTCCTCTCCTCTCCTCTCCTCTCCTCTCCTCTCGTCTCCTCTCCTCTCGTCTCCTCTCCTCTCGTCTCCTCTCCTCTCGTCTCCTCTCCTCTCCTCTCGTCTCCTCTCCTCTCCTCTCCTCTCCTCTCCTCTCGTCTCCTCTCCTCTCGTCTCCTCTCCTCTCCTCTCCTCTCCTGTTATCCACTCTCATCTCCTCTCGAAGATGTTACAAGCATGTGTACTATTATTATTGTACTATATGTGTACTTTAGTAATTCGTCTTTAAGAAATAATCACACAAGAAACTAAAATAGTTGAGTAGCCTTGGCTGCAGAACTCACTTGTTTCGAAGTGCCCATGATTGGCCAAATTGGCTCTGCCAGACGACGGGTCGTCAAGGACAAACATCCGGTTTCGACATCTCGAGCCACAATTGTAACTTTGTCGAATAGTTCCACCTGAACGTCGACCGTTCAGACGTCGCTGATGTCGCATGAAGCCGTCGTCAAGAGAAAACTCATTGGAGTAGCAACTGCTTTCGAGTTCCTGCTTCATATTCATGACTGCTGACAATAAAGAAAGTACTTGGCCAAAGCTAAATATAGCATCATGATTGCAAGCTATAGTGCGCTCACTGTGAGCTAATGAGCTAAATTTAGCCTAGTCAACTAGTAGATCAATAGCTATTGCAGCTGAGTTTCATCAGAATCCAGATTAGGGCCAAAAGTTATCACTTTAATAATGGTATGAAAAAGTTAAACAAAAATTATAGCAAAGCAAAATTGAAGTGCGCTGACATCAATTAAAAACACGAGGAATAAACTACACATTTCAAAGTACAATTTTAATCTAATCAAAATTTACAAGCAGAAGTTCCTTTCAAAATAAACATAGCTAAAGGTTGTACTCACGATCGTAAAAGACATTTACAGTTTGCATCTTGTGCCCCAGTATCAGTTAAAATGATTAATGACTTTAATGCTAATTGTATTAACAGACAGACAGACAGACAGACACACAGACAGACAGACAGACAGACAGACAGACAGACAGACAGACAGACAGACAGACAGACAGACAGACAGACAGACAGACAGACAGACAGACAGACAGACAGACGGACACAGACAGACAGACAGACAGACAGACAGACAGACGGACACAGACAGACAGACAGACAGACAGACAGACAGACGGACACAGACAGACAGACAGACAGACAGACAGACGGACACAGACAGACAGACAGACAGACAGACAGGCAATTGCGCATTGTAAGTATATAGTTAAGCTGATTTAACTGATAAACTATCGCAGATCATGCTTTGAATTTCCAAGCAATACATGTACATGCAATACTGAGAAAGGGGAACTTCTATATGCCTAGCGATACAAATGCAACGGTATAAATGCGACGCTATTACGATTGACATGTAAATACCAGGGTAGCTTTTGCTCACTCGCTCTCTCTCTTTCCCTGTCTCTCTCTGTTAGTGTCGACTTAGCTGCAGGGCCAAGTAATTCCAAGAAATTTATATTCGTACATCTCTGACTTTATCTCGCGGTATAGAGACTTGCAGCCAAGGTCTAAGTTAAGAAAACTAACCAAGCTTACACGCATATTTTTGCTTAGCTGTTGACTAAACAATCAGACTAGCTAGGGTTGTTGCGCACTGCAAGACCAGAAGATGGCAGCTGCATCCGCATCCAAAGCACCTAATGAACGGCTCTACTACAAACTTTACGAAGCCTGTGGAAAAGGTGATTATAGTAGAGTTCGAGGCTACCTTAGCGAGGGCTTGTCACCCGGCTGGATCAACAAAAATGATCGCAACAGGAGCCTACTGATGGCTGCCGCGGCTTCAACCAATGGCGAAAATGTAAACATCTGCCGGCTGCTGACTGAACTGAAGTCTCCGCTGGACCATCGCGACAGCTCGGGGCTCGGCGCGTTGCACATCTGCGCCAGGCAGAATTTATTTAGCGTCGCTAAACTACTGTTGAACGCTGGCGCCAATGTGAACTTGTTGGCTAAGAATGACGTCACCGCATTGATGATCTGCGTCGATTTTGGTCACATCGAACTAGCAAAACTGCTGCTGGACCAGAGGAACATCCAGTTGAACCAGCAGAGTAGCCAGCAAGGATTCACCGCTCTGATGAAGTCGGTGTTTGAGAACAGCGTCCAGCTGGCTTGCCTGCTCATCGATCGTGGCGCCAGGCTTGACCTGGCCTCAAAGAGCGGCTTCACCGCGTTGCACCTTTGCGCCCAGCTGGACAGACGCGAGATTGCTAAGCGCATTCTGGCTAAAGCGCCACATGAACTGGTCAATCGGACAGCCAGGCCAGAGTTCAAGAGTAGCACAGCGTTTGCTTTAGCTGCTCTGAATGGTCACGTTGAGATGCTGCGACTGCTGCACGCGAGCGGCGCTGATCCAAATCTGGTAAATAGCGAGGGTTGCACAGCTTTGGACCAAGTGAAAATGGCAGGCGTGCCGGCTTCGCCTGAACTGCTCAGCCTGTTGAAGAGCTGGAGAGTTGTTGGCGGGAGGTGAGTCAATCATCAAGGAGCCTCCTGATGAAAAGAATACGGAAGGGGCAAAAGGCCCTGGTGGAGTTCACTAGGAAGTGTAAAAACTTAAATCTAAAAACAAGCAGCACGACCTCATTTACACCTTTTACCGCCACAAATAGGCAAAAGCGATCCAAGCAACTCAGCCTCATCAAAGCGATCCGAAGCGACAGGCTCGACCGAGTTCGAAACATCCTGCTGAACGATGGCGAAGGCGTCAATCAGGCGATCGCGATGGACCGGACAACGGGTCAGACACCGCTGATGCTTGCAGCTGGATTGGATAAACCGGAAGCGCTAAAACTGCTTCTAGAAGCAATCAGAAGAGATCGCAGCAGTAACGCCAGTTTGCACGTCAATCTTCGGTCGACGAATTCCAGCCAGACGACCGCCCTGCACGCGGCAGTCCAAGCCGGGAGCGAGGCCTGCGTCAGCCAGCTGCTGCACGCCGGCGCCAAGCTGTCCATAAGAGACGCCTGGGGTTCGACGCCGCTTCATTTCTGCGCAGATTTCGACTCGGCAAGGCCGTTGGTCAAGTTGCTTGTCAGCCGGGCAGGCTTCAACAAGTTGATGAACAGCGGCGGCGGCGGCCGCAACGGCAGTCCGCTCTGCCCGGTCAAGCTCGCAGCTGTCCGCGGTCATCTCGACGTCCTGAGGCCAATGCTAAGACGGCTTCTGCAGTTGGACGCTCAATGGGCCGGCAACGAATGGCTGCCGCAGATCTGCGACGAGGCCAAACGGGCACGTCAGTTAGACGCGGTTAACGTCGTGTTGGAGCTCATGTGAGACTGTATACAGGCTAGCGCGGTGGAGTTGTTAGTTGCAATGGTTCAGCTCTGACTCTGGCTAGTTTTAACCATAGACTCTAGCTTTAACCATAGAACATAGTTTTACCATAGACCCAAGTTTTAATCATAGACCCTAGTTTTAACCATAGACCCTAGTTTTAATCATAGACCATAGTTTTACCATAGAACCTAGTTTTAATCATAGACCATAGTTTTACCATAGACCCTAGTTTTAATCATAGACCCTAGTTTTAACCATAGACCCTAGTTTTAATCATAGACCATAGTTTTACCATAGAACCTAGTTTTAATCATAGACCCTAGTTTTAACCATAGACCCTAGTTTTAATCATAGACCATAGTTTTACCATAGAACCCAGTTTTAACCCTACCTTATTGCTTAGTCATATAGACCGTAGTTTTAATCATAGAACCTTGTGAAGCTTGTGTTTCGTTTTGTTTTGAGCTTGTGAAAGCAATTTCACAAGCTGCTAAAATGGTTTCGAGGTTGTGAAATTTCGAGCTTGTGAAATTTCGAGCTTATGAAAGTAACTGGTTTCGAGGTTGTGAAATTTCGAGCTTTTGAAGTCGGCTGCTAAAATTTTCGAGGTTGTCAAATTTCGAGCTTGTGAAGCGACCCCGTTTAAAAAATAGAACTTAAATATTTTGAACCACCAACTAGAGCCTGCTGAAATGAAAAGACTTTATATACTACTGTACAAAGACCTTGACCAAGATGCTGAAATACCCATCTTATCCCAAAAAACCACCATTTACTCGAATCTATTTCAAACAGGTCAAAATCGACGCAAAACACCGACGAGCTGACCATATCGAAGGTTTTCAAAGCTGCAATGGACGGCAATACGAGAAAGGTGCGCTACTTGCTCGAGTCCAGCGGCGGCGCCCTACAGCGACGCATCAACGAGCGGATTAGGCAGGACCCGGGCTGGACCGTCCTGATGGCGGCCACCTGGAACGATGACGAGGCCACCTGCAGGCTGCTGCTGGATCGAGGCGCGGATCCCAACGTCGCGCAGCAGGATCTGGGCGTCACGGCGTTGCACATCGCGGTGCAGCAGGACAGCCGCCGAGTCGCTAAGATCCTACTGGACCAGACATCCATTGACATCAACGCCAAGAGCTCCGACAGCCGGACTCCGTTGATTCGAGCCGCCTGGTTGAATCGTCGGGCTATCGCCATACTTCTGCTGGATAGAAGGGCCAGCGTCAACAACCAGGAGGCAGATGGATTTAGCGCTTTGCACTTTTGCGCCCAGGAGAATCTTCAAGAGCTTGCCGAACTGTTGATTAAACGCAACGCCAATTTAGAGCTGGAGACAAGCTCTAGAAAAAACCGCAACACTGCGTTTACCCTAGCGGCCGTCAAGGGCCATGCGGACATGCTGAAACTGCTGGCTAACTACGGGGCCAGTATCTACCACAGAAGCTCCCAAGGCGACGCAATGGAACTTGCTATGCGGGCAAATCGGACAGCCGCAACTGAGGTGCTGCTGCAGCTCGATAGCCAGAAGCGTCGTACCTGGGCAGCCCATGCAGCTCCAACAAGGTTTGGACTTTAAAATGTGTCTTCAAAATTAATAAGTTGAAAAATTATTGTGACCGTGCCATTGAGTGTAGTACAACACTAGTAAACTTGAGCCTTCTAAGGATGGAAGACTGCTAAGCAGAGTTGTGTTTGTGCAGAAGTTTTGATAGTTGACATGTGGAAATCTTTAATTAATGCATGGTGTTTTCTATGCTGAACGAAGGTAATGGCCCTAGCTCGTATAGAAATGAGGCTTTTAAAGTCGTTTACTATTGCTTAATAAACTTCTACTACCTACTCCAGTAGACCAGCGCGCAGAGGACGCAGGCTTGATTTCGATTTCGGAGGTACTCATTCAGGCCGTTTTGAACTATTCGAACCGGACTATTCGAGCCAGAACTCAAGTGTGGTGCCACCGATACGCGGCTATCAGTACACGATGCGCAGCAAGCCTCGCGGGATCTGCCTCATTATCAACAACGAGAAGTTTGTCGACGACTCTCAAACTCGCACTGGCTCGCAGCAGGATGTTAATCGTCTGGAGAGCCTGTTCAGAGAGACGCTAAATTTTGAAGTACAGGTGCACAGAGACAATAACGCCAACGAACTTCTGGCTCTGGTTCGGAAACTCGCCACCAGCGATCGTCACACAAAATTTGACTGCTTTGTGGCCTTTATCATGTCGCACGGCAAATACGATAAAGTGTTGGGCTCAGATGGCAACTATGTCGAGCTGGATGACGTCATAAGCCCGTTCTACGACTGCAGATCGCTCCAGAATAAGCCGAAGCTGTTCTTTATCCAGGGATGTCGAATAATCGAAGGCTCAAGGAGTTCCTCCGGCAGTCAAAGTTCTGTGCAGCTACTCCGTAGCTCCCAATACGGCAGGGTCAGTTCAAGCAAAATGGACTTTCTCATCGCGTACGCTGTCACCAAGGGTGATAAGGCAATCCGGATCACAGATAAAGGCAGCCCGTACATTCAAACCCTGTGCAATGTGATCAGAAGGAACTACGAAAGGAGCCATCTGTGCGCCATGCTAAATATGGTCAGACACGAGCTGGGCAGGCGTCCGTTTTTTGCCTACGGTCCGGAATTCGAACCAATATTTAACTTGCCCTCTGAGATTAACCAACTGAGAGGTGACGTCTGGTTTAAGGATTCTTTTCGATACCAGTCAATTGACTAGTCTAGCTATTGATTATAGGAGTGTGCAGCGTCTTTTTAAGAGCATTGTAGTTGTCCATGAGTTTAACTGCCACATTATATTGACATTTTAGCCTGAAAAAAACAAAAAAATGTAGCTTAGGCTTAACGCACAACTGCCCACCAGAAACGTTTAAAATAAAAAATCTTGTCCAGTGGCCAGATTTTCAGGCTTGCAATATGGCGTTTTACGCAATTCGCTATGTAAATTCATTGTTAATCAGCAACTGGGACCCCACAAGTACTGTAAAGATATTTATAATTCAATTGTAAAATGGGTGCCAGCAACAGCTTGGGTTAGTGAGGGTGTGTGGCGACCACATCAGTCCCTTGGACTGAAAACTTCCTAATTAAAATTAATTTGTTTCTCCCTAACAGAGGGTCTTTCATTGGGATATCCTTCGGGATTGCTAGCACATTTTGATTAGCTAGCTATTTTTTATTTAATGTGAATTCCTTGTTTTTACTTTCAATCTTTTCAGATTTTTACAAATTTCACACTGTTTTCAAATTTTCTAGTTGTTACTAATTAGCTAGCATGATAATTTCGGTTTTCGATAACGTCCCCTTATATAGCCTCATTTTCGAGTTGTAACAAAATTTTGTCTAAAGTCGATGAATTATGTCAATGCCTTAAAATATCTTAAAGTCGTTTAAATCGTTGATTGAAAAAATTCACTGATTGCTATAGATGCGTATTTCTGTTGTTAATTCCATCGAATGTGTTGTGGTCTATTTACTGTAAAAATTGTATTCGTCTTATATTTAGC
The DNA here is from genome assembly GCA_002269645.1 of Macrostomum lignano. Taxonomy (NCBI): domain Eukaryota; kingdom Metazoa; phylum Platyhelminthes; family Macrostomidae; genus Macrostomum; species Macrostomum lignano. The sequence continues at coordinate 12,022 of NIVC01003091.1, read as the reverse complement.
TACGGCTATGCGAGCTATATTTATTATTGTAAAGTTAAAACTCAATGCTCAATTATGCTCAATTATTGGCTAATATATCTGACTGGATCGATGGTCTCCCCCGTTTTTACTTACCGAGACAAATCCCTGTTTACTAACGGTCATGTTTATCTACATGTAGCTAGCTATAATAAACAATTGGCACTTTGGCTGATTTTTTTACTTTTGTGCGGTTTTTTTATTAGATTGTGTGCACCCTGGCGCACTTTAAGCGACATAGGCACACAACCGGCGAGAGGCATTACTGCCCATTCTGCCGACTCCCCTGAGCAGGCATACAAGCGCGCGGATACGTACGCAGGCACACACTCACACAGGAGTGTACAGCGGCCCTAACTTTATATTATCGTTAGGCATGTACACTTCACTGCGCCTTGGGGGGTTGGCTCTCAAGGCCGTTAATTGCACGAGCAGAGCCAAGCCGAGATTCCAATTCAGCCCCAAAATAATGTGACTGCACTTGGAATCGAGCCTGGGTCGCTGGCACACCAGAGCAGCTGCGCTACCGCTGGACTACGGCCCCCCTTTTTGTGCGGTTAAAGTAAGGAGTTTTATCTATAATATAATATACTCGTAGCTATACACGTTCCATTAACATAAAGTGAAATAATTAGAATTCGGCTTCGTCCTGCCAATATTTTCACCATAAATATAAATAAAAGTATACAAGAAGCAAGAAATTAAGTGACAATCATCAGCTTTAAAGGATATTATTTTGGAAGTGGGGCTTTTAATTTGCTTTCATCAGTCAAGTTTAATAACCAATCCCCGTTCACTTCTGCAGCACTCGACCATATGGGCAACATAGCCAATAAGTTGTATGCTTGATAGTTGAATAAAAATGATTAGCTATTAACAATTTTGATTAAAAATGAAGCTGGCATCTCCATTTGATCAACTTGATTGTCTTGTATCAGCATCAGCAATAATACAAAAATGTACAGTAGCTAGTTGTCTGACTTCACCCGATGTTGAATACTAGAAGTCGCTTATTATTGCGATCAGCTACCATCAGCTGGTCGCGCGTGCCTCCTGTCAGCACCGCTAGACCGCATGGACAGCAGAATTTGCCGTCTCCGCTGCCGCTCTCGCCCGGCACTCCTAGGGTCTGCAGCAGTGAGCCGCTTTCAGCGTCCACCACTCGCACTGAGTGACTGCGGAATTCGCTGACGAACAGGCGGCCTCTGCTGTCGACGACCACATCGTACGGATAAGTAAACTGAGCCATGCCGCTAGCACCCTTAATCGGAAAGGATGTCACGAGCTGTCTGTTTTCAATGGACACTCGGTGCACCATGTTGTGATGCTTGTCAGCCACAAGAATGCAGTCATGCAGGCATGTCATGTTGTACAAGTCTGCGTCGGGGAATTCCCTCAGCGTAATGATGAACTGGAATTCGAATCGCAACTTGTCGAATGCAGCAATCTTGTTGCCGCTGGATACAAACACGAAGGCTGCGTTGCCGCCGATGCCCCAGACGTCTCCAAAGTTGTTCACGTCTGTCTTAATTTGAAAACGAATCCGACCGCTCAGGTCTGCTACAGTCACTACATCTGGCTGAGCGATGAACAACTGCTGACGGTCGCAGTGCAGACCCCAGACAAGCTTTCTCCAATTAATCGGACAATAGCATCGGAAACACCGCGAACTATGCATCGAAAAGACAAACAAATACTCTTTGTCAGACAGGACTGCAAACACACACTGTTGGGACAGAGCTTCACTACCAAAATCAGCTGACTCGGCGGGTACAATGCGACCTGAACGGTTAGCAACGAATCCGCTGGTGTCGCTGCACACGTCCAGCCAGTGCACCCAGCCGTCTGGCTCCACTATATGAGTAATTATAATCGAACCAGTCGATTTATTAATCTCATGCCTCTTTGAATCTGTGGTAGGATAATAGTTTTTTCTCAGTGGCACCACTGCGGATTCAGAGTCACTCGAAGTGTCCGTCGCAACGTCTATCAACTCGGCGCCAGCTAGCGCGTTGCCAACCAGTCGCTTGAGCTGCCGAAGGCGTCGCAACTGCAGCTCGGCGCCGTCGGCCTTCGAACGCAGTCGCTTCGCAACTTCAAAGTCCGACTTCAAATCTGGAAGCGACAGCTGCATGGATTCGGCCAGCTGAACCACCTCGGCAATGCTGTCCGCCTTCTCCGCTGCGGCCACCTCCTCGGTGTAGCTGCAGACATCCTCGAGGTTCCGCTGGCAAACGTGAACAGCCTCAAGGCGCTTCCGATACTGCTCCGCCAATCGGGTACAGTACTCTTGCACGTCTCGCTGTACAGAGGCGAGCGTCAGCTGAACCTCCAGCAGGTGTTTTTCAAGTTCGTCAGATTCCACCGCCAAGTCATTAGCGACATCTTGCGAGTAGGCGTCGAGTTCATCAGCAACAGACTGTTGCAGCTTGTAGGCGTCCGCTAAATCAATTTTGAGGTGATGATCGCACAGTTGGCAGCGAGAGAACGGACCCAAGCCTAGAGCCGGTTCGCCGCAGATGACGCACAGCTCAGTGTCAGAAGAGGTTTCCGAATTCATGATTCGCTGCTTCTTCTGGTAGCTTTTCAAGTGGCAATTTGTGTCAGTTTATTTCATGATTGACTTTATACTAACTGCAAGCATTGCACTGGCCTTGATGCTGTTCGTGCAGCCAAATGTGACTAAATTTTGCCACCCCGAGGTACAATTTTAGATGCTTTCGGTCGACCGCGCATGGAGTATGTGTAAACTAAAGGATTAATATGCGCCGGATGAATTCAGCTTGAATTTGTTTGACATGTACGCTGCTTTGCGGTTAGACAAACTTGCAAAAGAGAACTACAGTGAAAAGAAGTATTAAACATTTAATATAGTATGCGATATGCTTACCCTTCTAGTTTTGAATAAAACTGACGCCATCACAACGCCATGTAGTGAAACCAATTTTGTGGCTTATACTCAGAACGGGGCTGAAGACATCTCAAAGAATGAAAGGACTACTATAATTGCAATTTATATCAAATTTAAATGGTTGTATAGGCAAGTAGACAAGTCAGGCACTAGATCATTAACAAAAATGTATTTATTAAATTCGATAAAAATATCTTCATACGCGATAAAAATAGATGAGCATCAATATGTGTAAAAAACAGATACTGAAAACGACGCACTGGGAATGCAATACAATGCACTTGCAAGATCAAGGCGAAAGTGTCAATAACACAAGCTGATGAAATTCATACACGTATTCGTGTTTATCTTAGTGTTTTGAAAAAACGAACTAATTACGAGTATCAAAACTGGTGTTAAATTTAATAATTAAGGGTATATTGCGGTATCAGAGCTACACTGAGTCCAACGGAAGCAGCTCGACCCGACATCGCATATATACACGTAATGCGTATTTATGATAGCTATATAAATACGTCTCGTATTTCATTATTAAAAAACAAATAAACTATGAGCTTGCAGCACTATCTAAAAATTCTCTATAAAAAATTGTCATACGCTCGTATAAAGTAATTACTTTTTCTAAATCTTGATCAACACAGTACCGCGTATGTAGGCTGTGCAAATGGGGCAGCTGGTCACAGAGTTGGCACAAGGAGAGCAAATGTTTAAATGACCACAGTCCAGAAGCATGACGTTCACCTCATTGTCCATGCACACCTTGCACGTCTTCCAGTCGATTGTGTCTCGGTGTCTCGGCTGTTGGTTCAGTGACTCCCGAATCTGAGACATCCTGCTCTCGAAGAACGCCTCCGGATCCTGCGACTGCTTGCGCATGCGGCGGCTCTCGGAGAGCATGAAGTCGAGGAACAGCTCCGATGTTGCAAAGTCATCGCCTCGCTGTCTGAGATGCAGCTCTGTGAACAGTTTCACTTGCAGAGCAGAAAATCCGAGCTGAGTGAGCAGTCTCAAAACGGGCAGGTCGGCTCTGGCATTGATGTCTTTGGCCTCGACTCTGAACTCGACTCCAGGTGTGACTGCGAGAGACTGGTCTACGCGACTGCTGCGGACTGCAGTAGGGGCAACGGACTCGTCGACAGTCGCAAAACTAGCTGATACAGTTGAGCCCGACTGCACCAGTGCAGTGCGACGCCGAGCTGAGGCAGCACAAGTCGGGTGCTGCACGGGAGGTGACAGTCGGTGCACTGTCCGCACAAAGTCGCTGCCTCGTTCCAACAACACATGAGGACAGCGAGGCGACCATCTAGCGTGCTCAATCCACACATCATCGCTGCAGCTCCAGTCGTTAACGCGAAGTCCACAGCTGAAGCAGCAGGTCGCTCTCTCGGCTTTCGAGTAGAAGAAGCCCGCCTTTGCAAGCAAGTACACTGGCTGCTGAACGAAAGCCGAGTGCAGAGACTGCGACCTCGTTTGGTAGCTCTCGAAATCTGCGTGTTTGGCAGTCACACTCGATGGCTCACTTTCAAGACTGTGCTGGAGAGCAGACAGTTCCCTGAGCGCTCTCTCGGAGCACGCAGATCTCGCTACCTCGCTCGACACTGGTAGCTGAGGATGCTTTATCAGGTCGACTGCGACCAGCTCGTCATCAACAACGCGTACTGCACCAGCAGAGGTTGGACTACAAAGTCCTCGTGTCGCCAGCGCCCACTCTTTCAGCCCAGCGGCCTCAATCGGTGGAAGCTCAGCGACCAGCTTCATGCTCCAGTCTCCGTTCACCATCACTACGGCTTCATCTATGATCTGATCACTGCACTGCACTGCCTCGACCAGCTTTGCTGACCTCGAGGCTCCTTCCGGCTCCCTGTGCTCTCGAGGCACGTTGCCGACCTCGACGAATAGCACAAACGGACAGGTGGAGAAGTGGCGTCTGTGAGCCTCTCGGACCTGTTCGCCAGCCTTCCAGCCCTTGAGCACACCCTTGCAGAATGCACACTTGACTCTGTCCGTCTCCTGGAGGTAGAAGAATCCGTCAGCAGCCAGATCCGTCACTGACACCAGGTGAGCCGCTGTAAAGCTGGCATCTGGCAGATGGAAAGACTGCCACCTGTTCTCTTCTCGTTCATGTCCACAGGTGTTGGGGAATCGAGGCCGGCATTCCACTCGTGTCCCATCGCTGATTGCGGAAGTCCAGAGTCTGCGGCACAGGCGAAACTCTGCCGTCAGATGTGCTTCTGCTTTGTAGTAGCGCAACTTCTTGCACTTGCCAGTCTGTGATCGAGAACTAAAAGACTTTAACTGTTCGGGCTGAGTGTCAGAGTGCAAGACCCTCTGCCTGGACAATCCGTCAGTTGCAATTGCTAGTAATTGATTAAATAATAGTTGAAATTCTGTGGCGTCAGTGTTACGCGAGGTTCTCGCAGAATTTTGACCGCATTGAAATCTGGTTGATGCGCATGGAACGTCACTTGCCGGAAAAGTTTGATCGATGCGTTCAAGCCTTTGATCCGGTTCCGATGAAGAGGACGACTGATATGTAGCTTGCCAGGCATTCAATCTAACAAATCTATACCTGTTATTAGCCATTAAAATCTGTCGGTAGCGAATCGTGTAACGTGTTATCGGATTACTAGCACTGATCGCGTCTGAACCGAGTCTGAAATTATTTTTAAGAGGCCATTTGTTAATATAAACGTTATTTATCCCCCCTTTAATCAATTTTCAATACCCGAGTCGCAAACTTGATCTTGGGACGTCTTGTTAGGCTTATTTTATAGTACAGCACGAGTACTGAATTAGTTTTCTCGGGTCATACGGTTGAAGATTTGAAATTGGCCCCTCGAATTAACAGTTAGTGCCACTTAAATGCTTCAATTTTGTGTTATTGTGACTTAAGTTATTGAAACATTATGACCACCTTGACTATATCGACTAGTTTATTTCTTATAAATATTATCAATGATACAGACACTTAAGTATTAAAGAGCAGACTTATGTGTCTCATTTCAAAGGTTCGAAATTTTAGTCTAACTAAGTTGATATTAAAGATAATGTTAAATTTCAACCTTTGGAGGCATATAGTGTCTTTGTGAAACTTACTTTTCTATTTTTAGAAAACTTTTTTTAATTCGATTCCACGGCATTTCTATGGCGTTACCGCGGGAATTGCAACTACAACTTTAATGGGTTCCTAGTCATTTCGTCATCTGCCATTTCGTCATCTGGGTGTCTGGGGTGCTCACCTCAACTATGGTCACTTCGTCATCTTAATTAACATGCACTACCTGAAGAGAGTCATTTCGTCATCCACCGATCATATTAGTTCCAACTTCAAGTGAATTAATGTAACAATCAAACATATCTTGGAATCCTAATGATCCCAGTCATTTTGTCATCTTAATTGATAAAACCTGTCGATCGATCGGTTCTGCTTGCAGCAGCTTATCGTGATTAACAAAAAAAAAATTTGCACGAACTCGAATCCCACACAGATTGATGACGATTGACGAAGTATCCAGCATAACTACATAGGCCCTAATAAATATTTGGTCACTTCGTCATATCATTTTTCAAGCTACAATTTGCTTTTGTCACTTCGTCATCCAATATGACGAAATGGAATATGACGATCTGACCAGTGACCTTTAATGTAGGCCACGCTAAAAATGGGCTAAGTTGAAAATAAATTATTAATAATTATTGCAATTATTTTTTATTTCCCCTGGAGTTTAGGAATCTAGAAAGTATAAAAAAGCTAGTCGTTTGTGGTAGATATATCTTTTGGCTCTTGAACAAATTAATTCAAGGGCTCTATCAGTTCTAAAATTTGACACAACAGTGCCAATTGAACTAAAATTGAACAGTCTGATGATACAAAAAACCCGAAAATATTGCTAACTTACCAAGCTAGCCGTTTTACTCAAGCTTTCGATTATTATTTGAGAGAGCTAGCTAGTGGTCAATGTTTTAAAAGCTTTCAGAGAAGCCTTCCTGTCTGCTCTCCGCACACTAAGCTTTTTTGACCACGCGCTACGTGCGTATGCGGCAGAACAATAAAGGCATTACCATGTGTAAGCCACGGAAATTCCTTGGCTCTACCAAAAAACGAATGCGCACATGCAATAGTACGCGTTCGTATTTTAAAGTGTACATCTTGCAAATTGCGAGTATTTACTGTCTTTAGGCATAGATGTTCATTTTCATAATTGCAGAACTGGACTCAAAGGTTGAATTGAAACTGAACTTCAAACATGATCATTTTTAACTCCTCTCAAAGCATTTCTGGCCATGTAGAATGTAGACATGTAGATAAAAGCATTTTTATCAGGTTGATTACCCTAATTCCTTCACTAAGGGTTAAAATGCTTGTTGTACTACAATAGCACAGTGTAGTGTTTAGATACAATCATTGAATGGAATGTTAAGTATATAATATTTCGGCCATTTCAAAGCCAGTTAGAGCTACTTCTACCATAGACACTAAAGGCCGCAGACATTAGGCAAGGGAAGTGAGAAGCCTATTTGAAGTCCTTCGACAACAGACACTAAAAAAACAAACGCACTTAAACTTTCTCCCAATACACGGCAAAGCTCTCTTAATTACAATTTACCCCGTAGGAATCTATTGACTGATGAAAGTGATCTAACTGTATAAAAGTAGGAAATAAATAAATAAAACTTAAGAAAACGATTATTAAATAAGACCAATGACAGCTTAAAATCGTTAATTTGGCAGTATTTATTTGTTTGAAATTTGATTTGCTCATTAATTTTTTAATACTCAGATCACCTTGAAAATTGATAATTAAAAATCAAAATTTACGGGAAATCACACTCAAATAAGGATTAGACAATCGCAATCAGTCAGCTCTACTATTCAGTAGTATTTCACTAAAGAAACTTCATAGAGATAATTACTGAAAATTTAAGGCAGATCGCATATACTATACATAACAATGTGTACTTTTAAAATAAGATTACGTAACAAAATTATTACATATTATTGGTACAGAAAATAGAATGGGCTCAACGGCAGCTTTTCTTTCGTTATCAGCCAAATCCAAGCCGGAACAAATGATTCCGTTTACCTCGGATGGCGTCATTAGGCAGCGCGAACCATTATAGGAAAAACTTTATTAATGATGCGAAACAAAATGATTTTCATCTTACTACTTGAATCCGTGGCGGCAGTAGTGTTAACTGAATATCTAGCGTATTTTCTTTTTAATCATAATATAAATATTGTCATTGCAATTTCGGCATGTAATTTCCACTTTTTTTTCGCGGTGAGATTCGCTGGACTAGAGAGAATAGGAACCCCCGGACAGTGTACAGACTGTGACTCGAGTTGGTCAGCAACAACAGAAAAAACATTGACAGCTATATATATATTTAAAAATAAGAACAAAATTTTGAAATAGTCATGGCTTTACTAAACAAAATGACTATTAAAAACGGATAAAGATTTGAACAATTAATCAGAATTAAATAGGTTGTATTGTTTTAAACAAAATAAAAAAAGTCTTTTGTCTTGGTCAACTGTGTACAGCCGGGCGGCAAGGGTGTGAATTTAAAGTGGAAATTACCAGCACAAAGCAATGCTTTTATTAGGCTTGATTTTAGTAGATTTAGATAGATTCGAGGGCGATTTTCATGAAAGTATATTTATAGACTGGAGGGCGATTCTCATGAGAGTGGATTTATAGACTGGAGGGCGATTCTCATGAGAGTATATTTATGACTGGAGGGCGATTCTCATGAGAGTATATTTATAGACTGGAGGGCGATTCTCATGAGAGTATATTTATAGACTGGAGGGCGATTCTCATGAGAGTATATTTATAGACTGGAGGCGATTCTCATGAGAGTATATTTATAGACTGGAGGCGATTCTCATGAGAGTATATTTATAGATTGGAGGGCGATTCTCATGAGAGTATATTTATAGACTGGAGGGCGATTCTCATGAGAGTATATTTATAGACTGGAGGGCGATTCTCATGAGAGTATATTTATAGATTGGAGGGCGATTCTCATGAGAGTATATTTATAGACTGGAGGGCGATTCTCATGAGAGTATATTTATAGACTGGAGGGCGATTCTCATGAGAGTAGACTCAGATTGGAGGGCGATTCTCATGAGAGAAGACTTATAGATTGGAGGGCGATTCTCATGAGAGTGGATTTATATATTGGAGGGCGATTCTCATGAGACTAGACTCAGATTGGAGGGCGATTCTCATGAGACTAGACTCAGATTGGAGGGCGATTCTCATGAGAGAAGACTCATAGATTGGAAGGCGATTCTCATGAGAGTAGACTCATAGATTGGAGGGCGATTCTCATGAGAGTAGACTCATAGATTGGAGGGCGATTCTCATGAGAGTAGACTCATAGATTGGAGGGCGATTCTCATGAGAGTAGACTCATAGATTGGAGGGCGATTCTCATGAGAGTAGACTCATAGATTGGAGGGCGATTCTCATGAGAGTAGACTCATAGATTGGAGGCGATTCTCATGAGAGTAGACTCATAGATTGGAGGGCGATTCTCATGAGAGTAGACTCATAGATTGAGGGCGATTCTCATGAGAGTAGATTTATTTTCATCAGACTAACTAATAACTGCCATGAAACTTTAATACGTAACTTTACTAATTAAAACTGCCCACCTTAAAACCACCAGGAAAATTTCAACACAAATTTTAAAGATATTATTACTACTACTAGTAGTAGTACAAAAACGTTAGTCACCTGAATAAAGTAAATTCTATTTAAAACTGAAGCTGAAACGCAATGGAAATTAAAGTTCGTAAAGAAATTGAAAATGAAAACTCCAAGAGACACACTGCAGCTCTCAACCAATTGAACCGCGACAACAGGCGGATGGCAACATAACTGGCGAGGTTGCACAAAACTTTTCACCAGCAGCTACAATAAAAAGCCAGCCACCTGATGCGGTCCGATTTAACTGGGAGAGCCGCAATTAACCTCATCCGCCACCGACGCACGGCGGAGCGCTCGGAGCGTCCGCTAAAATTTGAGAAATTTGTTATAATAAGATCTAGAATAGATATAATTATTATAGTTAGGCAGCAAATGTACCTACTACTATACTACTACTATTTCTACTACTACTACTACTACTAATACTACTACTACTATTTCTACTACTACTACTACTACCTCACCAATGCTACTACTACTACCTCACCAATGCTACTACTACTACTACTACTACTACTACTAATACTACTACTACTATTTCTACTACTACTACTACTACTACTACTACCTCACCAATGCTACTACTACTACTACTACTACTACTACTAATACTACTACTACTATTTCTACTACTACTACTACTACTACTACCTCACTAATGCTACTACTACTACTACTACTACTACACTACTACTAATACTACTACTACTACTACTACCACTACTACTACTACTATTACTACTACTGCGCAACTACTATTAAAACCAATATCACATCTCTTACTGCCTCTGAATCCGCCAAATCTGCGTCGGGCACTGCCATTAGCTGCTCCGCCAGGTGCTGCAGAGCGCGATGGCGCCGATAGTCTGAGCCGTAGCGATTGGCCTGCGAGCCGCTGCTCGTCAGCTGATTGATGGGAAATTAAATTTTTGTATCTAACTTGTGAATTGATAAATTGAATTCTAATTAACTATAGTAGAAAGAATTCGATAAAATAAATTTGTACTCACATCAAAAGGAATCAATGTTTGGAAGCTGCAATACAATTCAGATAAGGTATTAAAAGAGCTTTTACAAGATGCTATAAATAAACAAAATGGACACAGAGGAGCAATAAAGATACTTACAACATAACAACTCCTTGTACAAAGCTGCTGGCCCAGTTAAAAATGTTTGGCATTTTCCATGGTCGCTGCTCCATGATTCGCCTAAAATTTGTTTTAATTGTTAATTAAATAATCATATCTTACAGAAACAATAAAGTTAAGAGTTGAGTCTTAACAAAATCTTATTTTATTTGAGTAGTCAGCGAACTTGCAACATGATCTATCTAGAATATGGAAGATATTTAGAATCTATGCAACCTAAGCAATAAACCCAACTTCAGTAACCAACACCAAGATTTTAGTACTTTGTTTACTCATTTACTCATACTCATTTACTCATTTATTTACTATTTAATTCATAGAAGCAAAAAGTTTATCATTGACTTTATAGACTATACAAAATTTCTCAATTTTATGTAAATACATAATTTGCATTACTGTTTTTATGCATGGCATGAATTTATTTACCAAAATTTGTATGCAAAAAATTGGCATGGATTTGTATGCCAAAATTTATATACCAAAAATGCATGAATTTATATGCCAACTTTGAAAGGGATCATTTGTACACTGGAATCTAGCATACATGTAACTTCTAGAATCTGGGTTGGCTGCAGTATAGCTATAGGCCTAGTAAATTGGACCTTTCTTTCTCAAATCCCCACATTGCTACTGATGTAGTATGCCACATTTTATAAATATAGAATGCCGTCCAGTATAGATATTAACTACATTTATGAAACTTTTTCTTAGAAAATAACTGTGTTTGAATTTACGCTAAAAAGAAATTAGTATACTTTTTGTTTAAATGTTGTGAAAAGCAAATAACAGTTTATGAAATAAATTTTGTTTTAAATATACCATGCAAGCAATATAAATAGAGGGCCAGGGAGAGGCCAAGAAGAGCAACCCTTGAGCAACTTGGAGCTTGGACAGTTTCATCTGTTGCCTCTTCTTCTGCAAGTTTTGCAAGTACAACCAATTAGTCTTTTTACTAAATTGCTATTTGCAGTGTTTGAAGGACTTAGTCATTTCCTTTGAGTATTCAAAACTGCTAAAGAGTGAGAGTCACCTCAGGGCATTAACCATTATAGAGCATAAAGGTCACCTCAGGGCAGAAGAATTGCTTCAAGGCAGGAAATTGCATAAAGGCTGTGACCCTCTGATCCAGGGAATGCCCAGGACTGAGAGAACATCTCTAGAGGAGTAAAATAGTAGGAACATAAAGTGCCAAAAGACTGCTTAGGCCAAGAGTACAATACATA